>CAUYQG010194118.1:0-15588 GCA_963574415.1 Tarsius wallacei
GGCTTCTGCACTAGACAGGAGTCCAATCTCTTTGTTTCTCCAGAATAATTGCTGATGCCACCACACCTCCCAGGGACCCTCTAAATCTCTCTGCAGGGGCTGGCCTCCCACACAAAACCAAGCAGTTACAAGAAAGAAAGGCAGCACCCTCCCTTCAGGGTACAGGTCTTCTTCATGGCTACCCTACTTATCTTAGTATTTGCTTCACCTCCTCTCTCTGCTCATGGCCTTCTCAGACTTGTTCATGACTGAGGAGTGTGATTGTCAATTCTGTCCCCAGCCTCTCCTTTTGTCTTCACACACCTATCACTTCAGTCTTTTTTTTTTTTTTTTTTGAGTTGAGGTCTCCCTCTGTCACCCAGGGAGGACTAGTGCAGTGGCAAGGTGATCACAACTCACTGCTGCCTCTACTTCCTGGTCTTAGACGATCCTTCTGCCTCAGCCTCCCAAGTAGCTGGGACTACAGGCACATGCCACCATGCCCACCTAATTTTTGAATTTTTGTAGAGACGAGGTCTCGCTACGATGCCCAGGCTGATCTTGAATTCCTGGACTCAAGCAGTCCTCCCGCCTTAGCCTCCCAAAGCATCACTTCAGTCTTCACAGCCAGCTGCCTCACCATCAGGTTTCATATTCCTGAGAGCAGCAGCTGATTGACTGAACTCATCTTCTGGAATCAACTCTCACAGGTTTTGAACTCCAACTCCTCCAGATGCTTCAGGTCCCAGAGTAGATGTCACTTCCTCTGACAAGCCTTCCCCATCACCCCTCCCAGGCTAGTCTGGTGTCCCACAGCATAAGACTTAGCACACTGCCTCAAAACTGCCCATTCATGTGCCTGTGTGCCCCACTAAATCAGAAGCTTCTCATGGGAAGTGACTACATCTGTGAATAGTTATTTCTCCAGTACCCAGATCTTTAAATAAATAGATTTGGTGGGTTTTTTAAGAAATCAACTTGATATTAAAATAATAACTAAGAGTCTGGAAATATTTTAATTTTATACTTTTATTTTGGCCTGAGGGCAGCCATAGAGTTTTCTACAATGCTATAAAAGATGTCTGCTAGACTTGCAGCTGTCCAGACATGTAGCTGAAAGGCACAGATGGAAGATTCTGCCTTTTGGTAGCCCTGTCAGCACCCAGTGCTGTGCTGGCTTGTAGCACACCACCAAATTCTGAGGAACAGAGTAAAGGCACTCCTCTCGCACAGAAGCATCAGCATAAAGCTATGCCGGGCTTATTTTTTTTCTTATTTTGCATTAAAATGCAATAAATATAGTCAAAATGAGAATTTTTGTTACCATGGATAAACTACAAAGTGAATCTGAAATGTCATTAAGTCTTTCTGACCTTTGAAATGTGCCATTAATACAGTTATCTTATTAACAGCTTCATCAGAGTAGAGAAAATGAAGTTCAACATCTAAGACTGCTAAGAACTTCTTAGCCATATGATCGGCAAAAAAGCAAATAGAGTTTCTGCAAAATAAATACTTGGTTCATTTTTTACCTGAGGTCTCTTTCTATAAAGCATTTCATTTGACAACATCTTTATTTCAAATTCGTAGACTCTCTCTCACTGAATGCAGGTTCAACATTTATAAAGCAGACTTATACTGACTGATCCCTGTGCACCAGGCTAAGGTTCCAGTTTCTTTCTTTCTGGAGTGCAGTGATCATGGCTCACTGCAGCCTTGATCTCTTGGGCTCAGGCAATCCTTCCACCTCAGCTTCCTAAAAAGCTGGGACTACAGGCCCACACCACCATTTTTGTAGTGGTGATTTTTTGCTAGTTTTTTGACTTTTTTGTAGAGGTGAAGTCTCACTATGTTGCCCAAGCAGGTTTCAAACTCCTGGACTCAAGTGATTCTCCCACCTCAGCTTCCCACCATGCCCAGCCAAGTTTTCAGTTCCACACAAGACTTATGTCGGTCTGCTAATGAACTGCATCCAATAATATTAAAAATCCCATTAACATGTGCAATATTTTCTAGTTTACAAAGCATTTGCATGTAGAGATTATCTGATAACAATAAAATCTCTATTAGGTGGGTATTATCACTCTTGCAGCAAAAGGAATCACCTTAGAGGCTGTGATTTGTTCAGCGTCTCACAGCAAGCACATCACAGAGCCTGCACACACACAACAGTTTTCTGGCTTCATATACAATTCTCCATCGTATCAAATGGTATTCCATTGGCATTTCTTTATTAATGTGGAGAAATGAAAGGAAATATGGTGAGTTAAATGCTGGTGTTTCATAGAGAAGCAACTGCTTGAGACCCTGACTTAATCCTTGATCAGTGCAGCCTAGAAGAACTTGAGATTTCATGCAGTTCAAACAGGGCTGACATAAACTTAAAATCCATGTATAATCTCTTCTAATGGCGCATCAAACTGATTGCACTGCTGAGAATGTTTGTTAGAGCATCTCACAAGAAACAGAATTCTTAAATAAAAGCTCAGGCTTGGCATTTTTTTTTTTCAGTGTGAAAAGCAATTTTGGCCTTTATGTTTCAACGTTAGCAGAAAATAAAATAAGTGTTCCATTAACTTTCATTGGCTTCTCTGGGAGTTAAGATTATAGTAGAAATAAAATATGTAGATTTAAAGAATTAAACACTTTTCTTCACCAAGCAAAATGTCAATAAGTGATCCAGATCAGTACTTTCTAACAACTCATCGTTAGTCCCAAGGTAAATTTCCCTCTTCTGACTCCCTCCTCTTTCCCCTTCTATGTATTTCTCCCTTTCATTCCCAATGTCCAGGACAAATTAGATAAATTACTACCACAAAGTGTCATTTTCAATTGGAAAACTACACTTGGTGATCTTAATAATCTCTTTCATCCCCAAGAAGCTCTTTATCTATTAACATAATTCAAAAGCATAACGGGGGCGGCACCCCTCTGCAGAGAGCTCCGCAGCTGCAGAGGACTCAGCTTTTACCCGTGGGCCTCAAAAGGGGTGGCTCCCAGAAACATGTACACTGCTGGTCAAATACAGATTTTGTCATCCAACCTTGTGACCTACTCAGTCAGAATTTCTGTGAGATGAACCAGGAAATCTTTATTTTAGACATGCTTCCTTGAGTGATTCTCATATTCAATCAGGTTTGGTAATCACTGCTTTAAAAAACAGAATAACTTCAGTTTCATTTAAAAAAAACATGTTGTAAGGGCCTCCTATAAATATATTTTGGAGGCCCTCCTTGTCGCTGAAACAAGAACAGAGCAGTTCGTTTTGCAAAGCTCCCTTTAAATACACAATGTATTATTTTACAAAAAGAAAAATGTTACTTCAGTGAACATCTGTTCAGAGTTTATTATGAGATAGCCCCACATTGGCGCTTCAAGAGATACAACTGTTAGGAAGACACAGTGTCCCTAAGGCTGTAACAATCAAAATCTAAGGTTGTGTAGCTCTTAGAAACCATCAGCTGAAAACAGAAAGCTAGAAAAAGAAGCTTCCTTAGAATCTGGCAGATGTTGAGTTCTATCTTAATCTTATTATTCCCTATCTTGATCTTTTTCTACAAAGTAATACAAGCCTCTGCCTACATTTCTGGACAGGAGAAACAAACCTACCCACTTAAGCAAATCTATTCTGGCTGCCTATCTAGGATCACATCTCATGAAAAAACATGATGCTGAGAGAGGGCCTTTATATCCTTTCACTGAAATATCTTATGTTATCACTTTTCTGGGTATAAAAGACAACCATTTTCAATCTTATACAGCAATACATCTTCCATCAAGTATATACTGCTCTATGTCTTGTCCTTTTCAAATAGGTAAGACAAAACCAATTACCAGGCAGCAGAGCGTGGCCTTAATAGTGGATACGTGCTATTTCTATTGTATGCTCCAGCACTATGCAGAAGCCATACTTAACTTGGGCTTTTGTTTTTCTCCTTAATCCCAGATTTTCAAGAATGAATGTCAACATTTCTAAAGACACTTATAGCTATAGAAGCATACATTCGAAGCTAAATGACAATATTCTGACAGGACATGTTACACATCAAATGTATTCTAACACTTTTCAAATTCAAGCCCACTGAACCCATGGAAGCAGAATCTTTTCTGACCCCGAAATTGGTACTTTCACATGATTCCCGAGTGTTTCTTAGGCACATCTAGGTTTGACAATCTGGCTGAAGTAAAATTATAAAGTCCTGCCTGGCTCTATTCAGGGCAAAATTAAGTGGTAACTTACAAAAAGTGTCATAAGTACTCAGGGTCTTGGGTCTTAAAGGACATTTTTTCTTTTCTTTTCTTTTTTAATTTTAAAGATGTGGGGTACAATTTAGGGTTAGGTATATAATTGGTCATCATACAGGTGAAATTAGGGCCTCCCACTGGTCCTCACTTTGCCTGGTTTGGGATCAGGTACGCTTTGTGATGTTATGTGCCCTCCCCCCCATCCACCCCAGCAGTGCCCTGCCACTGCCAATCTCTCTTATGTCGTATTATAATAAATGTTCAGGTTCCACTTATGAGTAAGAACATGTGGTACTCAGTTCTTTGATTCTGTGATAGATCACTGAGTGTGATAGAATCCACATCCATCCAAGTTGCTGCAAAGTCCAGAATTTTGTCCTTCTGGCTGTGTAATATTCCGTTGTGTATATGTACTTCTTCTTTTATTCAGTCCACTTTTGATGGGCAGCACAGTTGGTTCCATGTTTTTTGCTATTGTGAATAGTGCTGCAATAAACATGCATACCAAGGTTCTTTTTTGTAGAATGATTTTAATTCCTCTGGGTATATTCTCAGAAGGAGGATTGTGGAGTCATATGGAAAACTGATTTTTAGATCTTTTAGGAATCACCACACTGTTTTCCACAGAGTATGTACTAATTTACACTCCCACCAACAGTGTAGAAGAGTTCACTTTTCTCCAGAATCTGTTGATTTTTGAGTTATTAATGATGGCCATCCTAACTGGAGTTAGGTGGTATCCCAATGTGGCCTTGATTTGCATTTCTCTGATGATTAGTGAGGCTGAGCATTTTTTCATGTATCTATTGGTTGCTCGTATGAATGGGAAAAAATATCTGCCAACTGTTTATCTGACAAAGGCCTAATATCCAGATCTATAAGGAACTCAAACATGCTGAAAGAAAAAAAAAGCCCTAATAAAATGCAGGCAAAAGATATGAATAGACATTTCTCAGAAGGACGTTTTTCCAAATGGGACTCAAATACTAAGTTAGTCTTCATACCAAAAAGCAGAGTGTAATAAAGTCCTTCCACTTCTCAGAATCTGCTGAGCAATCTGATGGCAGACTGGAAGACACCATACAAACCAGAAGTAGACAGAGGCTGCAGAGAGCATTGTTTCTGTTTCACGTTCCATTCTACCAGTCCTTCTAACTCCTTCTAGCATAGGGTCAAGGCAGGAGCCCCCGTGCTTGTTGTAGGCCAATGCCATTCAATATAAGGAGAATGAAAGCACACATAATTTTCAATTAGCTACATTAAAAAGCGTAAATTGGGCCAGGCACAGTGGCTCATGCCTCTAATCCCCAGCACTATGGGAGGCAAAGGCAGGAAGACTGCTTGAGCCCAGGAGTTCAAGATCAGCCTTGGCAACATAGCAAGACCTTGTCTCTACCAAAAAAATAAAAAAATTAGCAGGACATGATGGCACCTGTAGTACCAGCTTCTTGGGAGGCTGAGGCAGGAGATCACTTGAGCCCAGGAGTTGAAGGCTGTGAGGCTGTGGTAAGCTGCAATCGTGCCACTACACTCAAGCCTAGGTGACAGAGTGAGACCTCAACTCAAAAAAAAAAGGTGTAAAATGAAATATGATAAAGTTACTTTATTTTTTCCAACGAATGTACCCAAAATATTACTATTATAACATATAATCAATATAAAGATTATTCATGTGATAGTTACATTCCTTTTATCTTATTAAGTCTTTGAAATCCACTGTTCCTTTATACTTACAGCTTATGTCCATTGGGACCAGCCACCTTCAAAGTGCTCAGTAGCTACACAGGGCTTACGTCTCTCCTAGTGGAAAGCTCGGATCCAGACAATACCTGCCTTCGGTCCTATCCCTCCTCTACCTCTGTCTATATTCATTTGTCCTTGGTTTTACCTTTTTGGTTCTGGATTCCTACTCCAAATCCACCCCTCTATCCTTGGCTATGGCCCCTTCCCACTCTCAAGATTCCCAATCACCACCCTGTCTTGTCGTTGTTGTCCATCAGTTTCATTACATGGTGTCTGTCTTGTCTCACTCCTTTTTGCCTCTAGTTAAAACTTCCAAGCCGGGCTCAGTGGCTCAGCCTATAATCCCAGCACTTTGGGAGGCCGAGGTGAGTGGATTGCCTGAGCCTGAGGGTTTGAGACCAGCCCGGGCAACTCGGCGAGACTTCGTCTCTACAATAAATGAAAAAAATGAGCCAGGCATGGTAGCGTGTACCTGTTTCTGGCTACTTGGAAGGCTGAGGTAGAAGGATCGCCGGAGTCCAGCAGGTCGATGCTGGGGCAGCTGTGAGTGTGCCACTGCACTCCAGCCTGGGTGACAGAGTGAGACTCCAACTCAAAAAACAAACAAACAAAACAAACAAACAAACAAAAAACTTCCAAATATTGTTCCTACAGAAATTCCATCTAGAATGGGACAGATGGAGGGATTTAGACCTGTGAGGGCAGAATTTTCTTAGCTGTTAATAGAAAGGAATTTAATAAAATCTAGACTTAGAGCAACTGCAAAGATAATAGAGATTCTTTGTGATGAATATAAATGCAGCCATTCAGATTTTCAAGGTATGAGAACCTAAAGGATAGAGGAGGTAAGTAGGAGAGCCAAACTGACAAAACAGGAGAGAGGACAGACTGATCTAGGCAGAAGCATTTCCTTAGGCACCCCTGGCTAAAGGGCTTCACCACCACCTTTCTAGAGAAGGAAATGGAAATTAATCTCAGAACCACAGTGTACTATATTTATGTGTTGTCATATATATAAGCATTCAAGTCAACCAGATATTTCACAGAATAAATTTCATAATTCTCAAAGAAACATCTTGCTGCTTTTATGAAGTTACAAACAAAAGACCTTTGCAGGTATTTTTGAAAATCAAAAGTTGGACAAAAAGTGGGAGGGATGTGGAGAGGTTTTCAATTGATAATTGCAATCAAATTTCTAGTGCTGAGAGTAGAATATCAGGTGTGTTACAAACTTCTCAGAAGGGTAGCTCAACAAAGCCCAACCCTCTCTGAGACTGTTTAGCCTAACCAAGATAACCATTCATTCATTCAACAGTGTTCTTTTGTATCAGGCTCTAAGCCAAAGCCTAGTAAGGCCATGAGATAATTTTAAGGGTCCCCAGGCAGTTACTATCCACAAAGCTGTAAGCAAAACAATTCAATATCAGAAGCCTGCTTTTGGAGCATCTTCCTTCCTAACTTTCTGAGTTCAACTCCTGCAAACTAGTCACCTCTCTCTTTGAGGACTTCAGGCCATCCTAGCCATCTACTCTAGAGAGCTACTCTCCTGGGGAAATCTCACACTGCAAAACCACTAGGTTCTCTCTCACTTCCCAAGTGAAAGCATCCATTCTTTCAGTAACCAGATCTTGGCTAAATGTTAAGAAAAAGTTAGTCTTCTTGAAGTAATTTATATGATAGTGTAAATCAGTGGTCCCCAACCTTTTTGGCATCAGGGACCAGTTTTGTGGACCGGGGGAGAAGGGGTGGGATGTGCAGTCAAACCTCACGGCTGGTGTGAATCTGTATTTGCAGCTGCTCCCCCGTGCTAGCATCACTGGCTCAGCTCCACCTGAGATCATCAGGCGTTAGATTCTCATAAGGAGTGAACAACCTAGATCCCTTGCATGCCTAGTTCACAATAGGATTTGAGATCCTATGAGAATCTAATGATACCACTGATCTGACAGAAGCTGGAGCTCAGGCAGTAATGGGAGTGATGGGGAGCAACTGTAAATACAGATGAAGCTTCACTTACTAGTCTGCTGCTTATCTCCTGTTGTGCAGCTTGGTTCCTAACAGGCCACAAACCAATAGCGGTCCATGGCCCAGGGGCTGGGAACCCCTGGTGTAAATAACTATGTATGTAGACTGGAAGCAGGAAAAAAATCAAGATGAGTTTTTATTATATTAGGAAAATCTTTCTGAAAAAGGTAGCACTTATCTCAGCCTTCATGAACAGGTAGGACTTAAACTTGAAAACAGCTGTTGCAGGATGGGAACCTGTGAGGGCCTCAGGATTCTGAGGTGTTCAGTCTGGTGGTTCATGAAATATGCTTGAGGACCCTTATTAATATGTAAATACAGGAGGAGAAAGACATGTTACTTAAAAAGTCAGACCTAGAATTTCTCTCAGAGAGAAAATAATCTTTTTAGTCTTTTTATTGTTGTTGTTTTAGAGGAAAATACCATCACAAGCCATGTCAGACATGACACTATGTACTCATTCAGTCTGTTTGATTTTCTTCTGAGGCAGACAGGGGACTACACTTCCCAACCATCTTGCATTTCAGCAGGGGCACGTGACTACTGAGCAGAAGTGATGTAGATCTCTTGAAGCTGAAACACTTATGAGCCATGTGGTGGAATAGATACTTGACAATGTTGAAGAATTGTTGGTATTTTTTTTAGGTACCACAAAGACACTGTGATTATATTTTTAAAAGATAGCCTTATATTTTAGAGATATCTACTGAAATAATGATAACTGAATTGATACTATATCTGGGATGGTTTCAAAACAGTTTGGCGGGCAGTCAGGGAAAATGACAGGGATTGGAAGTAAGTGGAGATATTGATGAAACAACATTGAGCATAGTTGATAAATACTGAAAATGGGTGATAAACCTGGGAGTTCATTACATTATTCTCTCCACTTTTGTAATAAGTACTTGAAAGTTTCTTATAAGAAGTGTGGGTCTCTCTAGCTTCCTCTTTCTCTGCTACACTCACTTCACCATTCCAGAAGGGAGGACTAGAAAATGCAAGCATCTCAGATCCCAGAGTCATCACTTGGAAGATAACTCTCTAGAGAGTCTCAGGATCCACAGCTATCTTCTTGTGAGCATAAATCAAACTTTTCGTGTTAAGCCATTTTGATTGCAAAGCCTGCTGTTAACCTCAGTAAAGCCTTGTATCAACAAGGTGAGACACAGCTGTGTGGTTTTAGAGAAAACTTACTGTGGTATGGCCGGTGTAGTCTGGGACTGTATAAGAAATTATCAGGATTTTGGAGGAAGGAGAAATAGAAAAGGAAGCAGAACAGAACAGAAAAGAAAAAGGTAGTGTTAAACAAATAACTGAGGCAAAAGACTTGCCAAAAAAAGCCAGTCAATGAGAAATACTCAGTGGAAGAGACGCTGAAGGATATTGTGTATGGTGATTAATGTAGATTATCTGTGGCATGGTTCTGCAGTGTGGTTCTGCTCTGTCTCAAGAAGTCGATAAAGTCTCTTTTACACAAATGCCTTATGTGAAGGATCCTTTAGAGGATATTAACGTGAAAGATCTATTCTCTCCTGTATCTTGGTTGGCATAAGAAAAGGAAATGAGAGTGATCATGGCTATAGCAGTACAACACAGGTCAGATGGAGAGTTTTAGCAGGAAAGGGAAAATGGAATGGGAGATGCCTATGAGAATATAAAGTTCTAGGGAAGCATAAAAATCCTGGGGAGAGCAATGAACACTCCAGCATGTGAAAAAGATTTGAACTAATTTTCTTTAAATCTCAAAGAGGAAAGCACAAGATGATATTGGGGTTCCATAATTACATGAATTTTAAACACACCACTGGATTCTGTGAGTCATTCTCATGGCAGAACAGTGTTAGTCTATGAGACTTATGATGTGAGTTACACTTTCTCCATACTGAAGTGTACAAAGGAACATCCAATTGAAAATGTCTTAATGACAAAAAGCAAAGCAAAGATAGATCCAGAGGTAGTATTTGGAGGTGGCCTTCAGGAACAAAAGATTAATGTAAGTGCCACATCCAAGGAAGCAGCAGACCTAGTGGAATAGAGTCATCGGCCATTCATCCATCACACAATTTTTGTGGCTCTGTCCTGTGCTCAGGACTGTATAACCTGTCAGAGACACAAAGAAAGATTAAAGATGATTTCTGCCCTTGAGAAATTCACATCTAAATGAGAAATAAAAAATTTGCAAACAGTCTATAAAAATAAAGGTAATAAGGCAGAAGAAATCTATATCTTCAAGACTGAGTCAGAAGGCTCAGGCAAGATCTTCAGGAAGCAACAATGGCCAAATAAAGAAGGTAAGGTTAGGGAGGAAGGGCAGGGACATGCCAAGAGATGGGTGTGCAGAGAACAGCAATGGCCAGATCTCTTGTGCTTTATCCTAATGGGCACAGGAAATCACTAGTCTTTAAAACATTAGACCAGCTAGATATATCATCTGGGAATAGCATGGAGGATCTGAGGAGAACAAATTGTGGGGAGAGACACCAAGTTAGAAAGCTATTTCAGGAATGCAGCAAGAGACCATGAGGGTCTTCGGGAAGATGTTAGTAGTGGGGACAGAGATGAATGAACAAATTCTAGCGTTTAAGAAAATCAAAGTTATAGGAATAGGTGACTGGTTGGAGTGAGGAAAGAAAGAAAGGAAGTAGTCAATCACAACTGCCAGATTATTTGTCTTTGACAGCTGGGTGGACAATTGGACCTGGGGGAACTTGCTTGTCAAGAGAAAATTGTACTATCAAGATACACTGTGATATTAAGATGTCTTTAGTAGCCGGGCTCGGTGGCTCAGCCTGTAATCCTGCGCCTTGGGAGGCTGAGGTGAGTGGATTGCCTGAGCCCGCGGGTTCGAGACCCGCCTGGGCAGGTCTCTACAATATTATCTCTACAATAAAAAAAAAAAAAAAAAATTAGCCGGGCGTGGTAGCGCGCGCCTGTAGTTCCGGCTCCTCGGAAGGCTGAGGCGGAAGGATCGCCGGAGCCCAGCAGGTCGAGGCTGCGGTGGCCGGGAGCAGCCACTGCACTCCAGTCTGGGAGACGGAGTGAGACGCCAGCTCAAAAAAAAAAAAAAAAAAAAGATGTCTTTAGTTTCTAATTACACTGTTCTCAGTGGCCTGGGAAAGTAGAAGCTTCTATAATTCAATGTCATATCATTCAACTGATTCACACATTCTCAATTAATTACAGGTTGGAAAAGTTATTGCTCAGTCACAAAGAATTGACTGACAGCTAATACATCTGAATGTTTGGGTTGAAAGGAAAGGTAAAAGATGAAGGACTTTGTTACCAATGTATCCTGAGTAATGATGACCTTCAATTCTATAACAAATCTATCTTGTTGCTTGACATACCCAATGGTCAAGAATAAGTCAAATTCTAAACGGCTTCCAAACTGCTGTTAACATAAACTGTATCAAAGTATAATTTTTTAAAATACTAAAAACATAATCTTCACACACAAATGCACAATGAAAGCTAAAGGTTTGTATAATATGGGAAGCAGATAATTGAAACAGTTTGAAAGAGAATGTGATTTAAGCAAAGGCTTCTTAGATATAACATCAAAAGCACAGCAACAACAGAAATAGATAAACTGAACTTCAACATAATAAAAAAACTGTCATGCTTCAAAGGACATTATCAAGAAAGTGAAACAACAATATATAGAAAGGGAAAAAATGTTTTTAAATTATAAATCTCATAGGAAACTTGTATCTAAAGTATATAAAGAGAAATGTTACAACTCAATAATAAAAAGATAAACAATCCAATTAAAAAGCAAACAAAGGATCTGAATAGACATTTCTCCAAAGTAGATAACAAAATGGCCAGTATATACATGAAAAGATACTCAATGTCATTAGCCATCAAGGAAATATAAATCAAAACCACAATGAGATACGATTCCACACTCATTAGTGTAGATAGACATTTTTTATTTTATTTTATTTTTGAGTTGAAGTCTCACCCTGTCACCCAGACTGGAGTGTATTGGCACACTCCCGGCCACCGCAGCCTCGACCTGCTTGGCTCCGGCAATCCTTCCGCTTAGCCTTCCAAATAGCTGGAACTACAGGCGCACGCTACCACACCTGACTAATTTTTTGATTTATTGTAGAGATGAGGTCTCGCCAAGTTGCCCAGGCGGGTCTCGAACCCGCGGGCTCAGGCAACCCACTCATCGTGGCCTCCCAAAGCGCAGGATTACAGGCTGAGCCACTGAGCCTGGCCAATATACATTTTTTTAAAAAGATTATCAAAAAGACATGTGTTGATGAGCATATGGAAAAACTGGAACTCTCATACACTGCTGGTAGGAATGTAAAATGGCCCAGGTGCTTGGTAAACATCCTACTAATTCTTTTAAAAATGAAATATAGTGTCTGGGGATGGGGAGACACCTCTTATCAATAAGGGTGCCTGAACGAAGCATTTTTGTATACCTAACCCTTAACTGTACCCCACAATATCATAATAAAAAATATTGAATATTAAAAAAAGTTAAAAAAAATGAAATATAGAGTTGATCTAGCAATTCCACTCCTGGGCACATACTCAGGAGAAATAAAAGCATTCATCCACACAAAAACGTGTACATAAATGTGGACACCAGCATTATTCATAATAGCCAAAAAGGAGAAACAACCCAAATGTCCATTTTTATGGAAAATAAAATATATGGTAGATCCATACAATGGAATACTATTGGAGAATAAAAAAGAATAAAGTTAATGTATGCTACAACACAGATGAACTTGAAAACATGTTAAGTGAAAGAAGTCAATCAAAAAAAACAACAAATTAGATGATTTCATTTGCATGACATGTTCAGAGTAGGTAAGCCTACAAAGACAAAAAATAGACCTGTAGACGAAAAGTAGACCAAAAAGTGGTTGCCTGGAGTTGGGGGACTGAGGTGAAATGGGGAGTGACTGCTAATGAATATGGAGTTTCTTTTTGGGAAGATGAAAATATTTTCTCTTTTTTTTAAGGTAAGGTCTCACTCTGTTGCCCAGGCTTGAGTGCAGTGACACAGTCACAGCTCACTATTGCCTTGACCTCCTGGGCTCAGGCAATCTTTCTGCCTCAGACTCTCAAGTAGCTAGAATTACAGGTGCATACCACCATGGCAAGCTAATTTTTAAATTTTTTTGTAGAGATGAGGTCTCACTATATTGCCCAGGCTGGTCTCAAACTCCAAGGACTGCTCAAGCAGTCCTCCTACCTTGGCCTCCCAAAGTGCTGGATTTCAGGCGTGAGCCACCGCACCCGTCCAGGAGATGAAAATATTCTAACATTGACTGGGGTAATGGTTGCACAACTCTATGAATATATGAAAACCACTGAATTGCATGCTTTAATCGGTAAATTGCACAAAATGCAAGTTATAGCTTAATAAAACTATTACTAGTATATATCAATTGAATATTTATAAAATAAATTTATACATATATAAATTGAATTCAAAAACTGGGATTTTCATGATGTGTAGAAAATAAAAAGATATGAGTCTGGCAAATCAGATATAAATTTTTTCAATGTGCTGCAAGGCACTAAAAGTAACATTTGCAGTTTTATTTTTCCACTAGAGAGAAAAGAAATCATCATAACTATCAGGTTTCTGTATGTTAAGTTCTAAGATGACAGAATTGTAAAATACAATAAGCAGCAAATAATAAGTCTACCAATGTTGCATTCCTCTAGTTTGTCAGACAATGTTGCATGTTATAAGTGAAGGTCACAGAGTCATCTTTTGTCTTGTTCCCATATCTTGGAAATTTTGCCTAACAAAGGTTTCTCATAAGCATGCCATGTTGACTTTGCATCTCAGTTTAGTTAAGAAGAAAATGATACGGTATTTCCTCTAGGCTAAACATATAGAAATACATAATGCAAAAAAGAAGGAATCTCACAACTAAAGGTACGAGAAATCATTTGAAACGAAAAAAAAAATGTTTGAACAAGCTACTTTTAAAAGCTATTAGAATTTTTTTGTAGTATTACATGTACTTAACAACTACAATTACTAAATGGAAAGAAAGCTAGTCTGAAAACTCTCACTTGATAAGAGGATAACGACTTTAAAATAAGAAATAATACTTTTTTGAGTGCAGTGGCACAACCACAGCTCACTACTGCCTTGACCTCCTGGGCTCAGGTGATTCTTCTGCCTCAGCCTCCCAAGTAGCTGGGAGTACAGGTGCACACCACCATGCTGGGCTAATTTTTAAATTTTTTGTAGAGATTAGGTCTCGCTATGTTGTTCAGGTTGGTCTCAAACTCCTGGGCTCCAGCAATCCTCTCACCTTGGCCTCCCAAAGTGCTGGACTGCAGGCGTGAGCCACCTCAGAAGCAAAGATGCTACTGAAAGACGTACAAAAGTTTATACAACCAGTAAAGGAGGTGAAGCATCAAGGAGACAGACTGCTCAGTCAAATGACAAACCTATAACAAAAGACCCACAAAGACAACCAAATCACAGCTAAACTACACAGCAGATGAGAAAGAAAAACCAATAGGATTAGGAAACAGACTAAGGTAGTCCACTTTAAGACTCATCAGCCTACCAGAAGTCAAAGAATTATGCGAGCAGAGTAGAAACTTTACTTGGGAAAGGAATCAGAGACAATTTTCTGGATGCCCAAAAGTCAATTCCTAATGCGACCATCTTAGAGGAATGTGGGAAGTCATTCATAACAACTGTCACTAAAATGTCCCCAGGTATCTATATATTTTAAGTTTGAAACACAAGAACAGAAAGATAAGTATTTGTCTAAAGAATGAAGAGGAAGACTACAAAGGTATAGGTATTGGGATATTTCATACCATCCCTTTTTGTTAATTGAATTGTCTGAGTTTTAGTCATTTGGATGAATTAATTCATAAATAGAAAGTCCGAGACAAAATATGTACCAGATTCCTCTGGAAAAGTAAATGCATGCCTTGGAAGTGAAAGGAAGATGCTGGCAAATAGCTGAATCAAGGTATCAACTTTGTCAAGGGTTTCACCGAAGAATTTTTTTTGGCCACTGGCAGGGGAAAAAATGCAATCTAATATCCTTGGCAGCTAAAATGTTATATAAGCTGGGAGAGTAGTGAGTCAGATATCAAAGGTACCTGCTCTAAAAACCAGGGACCTTTGAACAGGCAATTGTTTACTTATGACATAAGATATGAATGAAATAACTGATTGGTAAGTTGACAGCAGCGTGTTGTTCTCTCTCATCTGCTTTTTTTTATTAAACATATTTTTTTATTTTAAAATTGTGGGGTACAGTTAAGGGTTAGGGATACAAATATGCATCATTCAGGCACCCTTGTTGATAAGGGGTGTCCCCCCATCCCCAGAGAGATATTGACTACCATTAA
Source organism: Tarsius wallacei (assembly GCA_963574415.1). Taxonomy (NCBI): domain Eukaryota; kingdom Metazoa; phylum Chordata; class Mammalia; order Primates; family Tarsiidae; genus Tarsius; species Tarsius wallacei. Next base: position 15,358 of record CAUYQG010194118.1, read on the forward strand.
TCCCACCACCCTTGCCGTCCCTGTCCCCCTCCCACAGATTCCCACCACTGTCGATCCTTTTCTTATAGTATTATGATAGATGTTCAAGGTCCACTTATGAGTGAGAACATGTGATACTCAGATCTTTGTTTCTGTGAGAGATCACTCAGTATTATAGACTCTAGTTCCATCCAGGTTGCTGCGAAATTCTTGGTTTTGTTCTTTTTTATGGCTGCGTAGTATTCCATTATG
>CAUYQG010194123.1:0-15967 GCA_963574415.1 Tarsius wallacei
GAGGGTTTGAGACCCACCCAGGCAACTTGGGAGGCCTCGTCTCTACAATAAACAAAAAATTAGTCGGCGCGGTAGCGCGCGTCTATAGTTCCGGCTAATTGGAAGGAGGTGGCAGGAGGATCGCCTGAGCCCAGCAGGTTGAGGCTGCGGTGGCCAGAAGAGTGCCACTGCACTCCAGTCTGGGTGACAGAGTGACTCCAACTCAGAAAAAAAAAAAACTTGCATTTTTTTGCTTTCTTTTTTTCCCCTTTGGACAGAACACACAGATCTTTCTGCCTTCCTCTTAATTGGTACACTTTGCTTGTCTTATCTCAATTTCCACCCCCAAAGAAAGAAAACTAGCTTTAAATGCATAGTAAGTACTAGTGAACTCTTCTAGGGGAAGGATAAGAAGAGACTAATATTTAACAAAAGTTTTCCCCAAACTTTATGTTTGGGGTTGTTTGACAAGTAAATTAGACACAACAAGAGCCATATTGTGTTGATGGAGTCACTAAGATATCCCTTTTCAGAGGTTTGGATACTCTGATCAAATGATACCTTGAAATAAGGATTCTTTCCATGATCACTAAACTTTCCCTAAATGCATTTATTTTGTGGACGTTAGATTATACGCAATGTGATATGATTTTGCAACAGCATAGTAGTTTGATTTCACTGCAAGTGCTATGCTTAGATAATGATGGGGAAATTGGCTTTTAGATGTTACTTAAGATTGATGGATTATTTGTACATGGGCAGTTGACTTTACAGTTGACTAGTCCTTTAATCCCAGGTTGTTCATGCTAAGAGCCCAAACCACATCAAATTATTTATTTGTTAATTTATTCTTTCATTTATTATTCATCCAATTCAAAAAATTATTGACAGCTTGGTTTCAGGCTTTTTTCTAAGTATTGGAGACGTACAAGTCAATAAAACAGAGAGCAGTCTTGAATTCTAGTGGGAGAAACTGGCAATAACAAATTTATAATTAAATGATATACTACTTGAAAGGTACTAAGTTCCAGAGGAAAAAATAAATAAAACAAGAAAGAGGCATATAGGTTATTAGGGCAGAAAGGAGTTAAACTTTTAAATAGAGTGGAGAGGCCACATTAACAAAAATAAATAAATCTGAACAAAAATTTGAGAAGAAAGTCATGCATTTATGCAGAAAAGGATATTCCAAGAAGATGAAACAACAAGTGTAAAGGCTCTGAGCCAGGAACATACCTTGAATCTGAATAGTCAGAGGCTGGTATAGTTGAAGTTGAGTGAGTAGAGAAGATTAGTAGGAAATACAGTTGGAAAGCTAATTGGATGCCAGAGTGTGTGGGACTTTATAGCCATTGTCCTTGGAATTGCAAAGACTGAGATGGAAAGCCACTATAAAATTCTGTACATTAACTCAGGCAGATGTGAGATACTAGACTGAAAGGAGGGGTTTAATCAGGAATAGAAGGAAGGAGACAAATTAGGACGCTAATGCAACAAAACAAACGTAGTGGCCTATACCAGGTTGGTGACAGTGGCTGTGGCAAAATACAGTCTGGATGTGTTTTGAATATTAAGACAACAGGATTTGCTGAAAGAGTGAAATAAGAGCATATTGGCAATGGAAGTTTAGGAATTTTGCTTTAGACACAACATATTAGAAATATCAAATATACAGTTGACCATAGAATGTTTGATCTCAGGAAGAACGTCAAGACTGTTGATACACACTTGAGAATGGACAATGTACAGGTGAGATCTAAAACCAGAATACTGGATATGATCACCAACTGAGTGAGTATAGATATAAAAGACAAGAAATTCACTGATATTTCTGTGAAGATGAAGAGGTCAGGAAGATAAGGCAGAACCCACAAAAGAGACTGATAAAAAACAACCAGTGGGATAAAAGAAACAACCGGAAAAGTGTGTTCACCTGGAATTAAGATAAAATAGTGAAGTAAGAGAAATAAATCTGTTATATGATGCTAGTAGGTCATCTGAAATGAGACCTGGGACTGGCTACTGGATTTAGCAATGCAGAAGTTGCTGGTGACCTTGACATGAGCAGTTTTGCTTGAGATGTGTTGGTGAAAACATTCTTAGAGTGGGCACAGCAGAACAGTGGTAGCTCAATCAGAGAACATGACTATATAGCTCTTGCTGCTTCCCTTTCATTAATAACTTGATGTCTCAGTGGACATTAGTGTTACTCACCAATAACTCTGATGAAATGCTTGGTTAAGCACCCAAGAGGACCACCATTCCTCTATGTCTTCAAATTAGGTGTCACTGTTTGTCTTGCTTTGGCAAGTGAATTATTGGCAAAAGTGACATGTGTCAATTCCAAGCAGAAGCATTAAATCTGATTTGAGATTATCAATCTCTTTCTTCTTTGTACTGCTGTTGGCAATGTTTTATATAGTGATAGCTTACTTCATCAGCCATGGTCTAGTATGAAACAAATCCTCCACAAATCTGTGATGTTCATATGAAGTGAATGAAAACAAAAAACATAAAATAAATTTTATTTTTTCAAACCACTGAGCTTTTGGGGTCAATGGTTACTGTAGTTGGATGTAATCTCATCTGAATAGCACACACACCTGCTCTGTCTCTGTGGCCCCTGCTGAAATTGCTGTACCTGTCACTGACTGGCCACAACCCACTCAACAGTTACTGAAAAGTCATACTTTCTCTAGAAAATGGAGAGTATCTTCTGTTCTTATCAGTATCAACAAACTTGGAATGGTACAAATTAACCCTAGTCTACCGGGACATGGGGCCTTCCTTTCTCATGACAATAATGCATACTTTGATTTTACATTTCTGGTAAAAAAGAGAGCCAGTGCATTTGGTGCTAAGAGTCTAGCAAATAAGAAGAAAAGAACCTGCTCTCAGTTCACATTTGAAATTACAAAATTAGTTGTATAAAGAAAAGGACCCTTAAATTATAAGTGCTCAGTAATTGTTAGCTATTATTTTTGTTGCAATCATTGTTCTATTATTGTCATGATTATTGTTTCTATTATTAGTAGCAGTAGTATTCTTTAATGGTCATAATAGTTAATCATCAAAGTAAAGTTGCTTTAGCACAACAGGTTAATTTTCACCTTTCTTTATATGGAAGGCATAGGTGAAAGAGAAAACTTAAATTTATTAAACATTTGGTAGATGTCTGCTGCAGATTGGAAGACTGATGTTAGACAAGCTAAGCTCAGGTTTGTTTTTTCACTTTAGTTTCTCAGACATGAAATCATTCAAATAAGAAAATAGAGTTCTTCATCAACCCCATCTATCTTCAGGGGGTGAACAGAGTAGAAGTTCATATTTTTTCATGTCAACATACTGAGGGTGCATTTTCCATAAGGTTATGGCCCCCTTGTCACCAATCTGCAAGTTGGAAAATAAATGGTGCGCAGTTGGGTTGGGTGATTTGCAAATGTTGAGACATTGAAAAAAAGAAAGACAGAGTAAAAGAGAGAGAGAGAGAGAGAGAGAGAGAGAGAGAGAGAGAGAGAGGAGAGATTGGGAGAGTGTCAAGAAAAAAGAAGAAAATAAATATCTGTGTTTTGAAAAATGGGTTTATTTCTCATTAGGTATGTCATCATTGTTTAAGTGAAATCATGGCCCTTATAATACACTGATTTGAACAATTTCAGTAATACAAGGAAATTGTAGCTGATAGAAAGACTGAACAGCATGCCAAATGACTTTGAGTTCATTCTTGTTCCCCTTTTTCTTCCATAAACTGCACCTAGCCAGATCATTCAATTCCACAAGCCATCGAATACTGTGATATATTACATCATTATAATGTTCTATATATAATTCATTTACCAAGTCAATGAAATGGTGATAAATACAGGACTTGCAAGGATCATTTCACATATTTTATCTCAAGTCCTTTACAATTATTTTTTATTTTTTAAATTCCCTTTATAACTTCTATCAGTTGATCAACCACACTATCACCAAAAATTACAATGCTCACAAAAGTGATGAGAAATAGTGAAATCTGGGTGAGACTTCATATCCAGCCACTGGCTTATCAGACTTCTTAATCTGGTGAAAGCAAAAAGTAACACATAAACCATTTATTGAGCCTCATCTATGAATTTAAAATAATAATCATGCCTTAAGTTTTCTAAAGAACAAAATGAATCTAAAGCAGAAGATTTTTATTACCAAAGTTAGTTCTCACTAGACACATAAATTAATTAGTTTTAATTAATTAATTAACCTATTTTTCCATAAGCATACATTGAAGAACTGTGTGCCATAATTCCCTTAAGAAGTTTTCTATCCAGTTAAACATGATACCAAGAAAAAAAAAATCAGACCTTAACAACTTGCTATGATAAGTCTAGAGATCAGAGATGAGAAAATTAGTCATGAGAGAATCAGGAGGTGAGAACAAGCTTGGTCTGAAGCTCTCTTAGATGGTTTCTCTGAACATGTGGCTTACTTGGTGGGTCCTGAAACCTGTTTAGAGAAACTTCTTCAGGCAAAGGAAGTAGCTTGTTCAAAGTCATGAGTCACTGAAAATGTTTGGCAAATTAATTGCCTTAGGTTTCTAGGGCTGCTGTAACAAAGCACCACGAACTAGTGGCTTAAAGCCACTGAAATTGGTTGTGTCACAGTTCTAGAGACTAAAAATAAATAAAATATTAAGATGTTGGCATGACCACACTCCCCTCAAAATCTCTAGGAATTGATCATTCCTAGGCTCTTGAAGTTTCTGGTTACCCCAAGCGTTCCTTGGCTTGTGGCAATATCACTCCAATCTTTGCCTCCTTCTTCATTTGGTTGTCTTCTCCTTGTATGCCTCATCTTCATGTATGTGGTATGTGTATGTGTCTGTGTCCACATTTTCTTGTCCTAATGACACCAGTACAATTGGACTAGGGCCCAAGCTAAGACCTCATCTTAATTACATCTACAAAAACCTTATTGTTAAATAAGGTTATGATCACAGGTATCAGGGGTTCCAAAAATTCAACCTATCTTATTTTTTTCCCCTTTGGAGAAGGAGCCCACAATGAAAACCATAACATTCATAGAAAGTTAAGTTTGACAGAGTCATAGGAAGCATATTAGAGGAGAAGAGAGGAGAGGAGAGGAGAGGAGAGGAAAGGACTGGAACCAAATTGTAAAGAACACAAAATGCCATGTAAGGGCCTTCAGACATGTTTCAGCAGGTGAGTGAATAAAGCAGCTATCTCTTTATAATGGCAACTCTATGGAAACGTGATAGTGGCCCAAACAGAAGTGAGAGCTAGATGTGAATGTCTTAGTAATTGTGCATGTGAATACAAGGAAGAGCATGAAAGGCCAAGCTAAAAGAGTTTCTCAGATATGATAGCAATCACTCTGATGTTGAAAATCAAGAGGAAGGAATAGAGAATGACCCTGAGGTTTTTAGCTTTGGTTACTAAGTAGCTAGTGAAGCTATCAACCAAGAGATATACCATATGTAGTAAAGCTGATTTATGGAAACTGGAAAAAAGAAGAGACAACTGAAATGTCTAATTTAGCACATTCAATTAAATGAATGAATTTCATAAATTAACATTTAATGTAGGTTGATCTGAGAGAAAAGTTTAATTTAAGCAAAATCTTGAAGAACACAAATTATGAGTATTAGGCTAGTTCTTACACATTTAAAAACTTTAGAAGAGGGTGTATTTTTAACTCATTGCTTGTAGTCTTCAGCTCCTAGAGGCTGTCCAGGATTCCCTGTCAGGTGCCTATGTCCACAATACAACATTTCAAGATCAGAAGAAGAGCATCTATGTTGTTTTGACACTCTCTTATTGCTAGACCATCTTTTAAGTGTCTCAACTGATTAGGGCAGTCCTATCCACACTATTCTTTCTTTTGATTAACATCTGGTCAACTGCTTAGGAACATTACTTGGATCTGAAAAATTTCTTTACCTTTGCTATACAAGGTAACTTAATTATGGATGCATCTCCTCATAATTTCATGTCACACCCACATTTAAGTAGAAAAGGAATTATACAAGATGTGCACACCATAGAATGGAAATATTGAGGACAATTTCATAATTCTGTCCATCACAGAAAGTGACACAGTGAGTGCTGGTAGAACAGGGAATATACTTTGTATCTTTTAGTGTCAACTTTAATATTTTCCAACATGCTATTTTGTCTCCATAGATGCCACTCATCTGATTATCTTAGGGGAATAAAATGCTTATGTAGGACAATAGATCTGGACTCAGCAACAATCATCTTAATTCCTCTACAAAACTATGAACATTTTTAATTACAACCTTGAGTTTTTGTCACATACTTAACTAGAAATGAAGATTCATTTTAGACCAATCAGAAGAAATAATAAAGCAAGAAAGTTAGCACATATTTTAGAAATATTTGCTGAATTTATACTTTCTAGGTATTTTAGAGTCTTTTCAGTTAACAATTAAAGTCAGTCCCACAAGCATAGCAATGAACAATAATGGTGGTAATTACTCATAATTTGTACTCATATAATACTTTTATGCATTTTCTCAAGTCAGCCTCATAATGAACCTACATATCCTATTCAATAAATACTAATTTATTCTTAATTATGTGTGTTAAGTGGGCTTTTTTATACAAAAAGTCAGACAACTACAGCCTTTATGCTTACCTAGTTCAAGGTTTAGTTGGGTGAAAAATATACATAATGTTATTTAAGAAAAGAAACAAGGCACAGGAGGGAGTTACTGAGCAAACTACACAATTAATTAATAGAAGAGTTCACTTGGTCCAATGTCATGGCCAGCAGTCTTTACCCCATATCACCGTATGTTTTAGTGACATAATATTTCAATAGCCCACATACAACATCAATTTATACTTTAGAATGATACTTCATGGTGAAAATAAGTGGTAGAAGGAGAGACAGCTCTAGATTCAAAAACCCACTGGATGAATTTCTTGATGGATGTCTTTTTCTCTAAGGGCCTGAAACTCAGAACTCAACAAGAAACCAGGCATCTGACACTGGCCAATGTGTTGTGTGACCATCTTTGTTGTTTCAAACTATCTAGAACAAAATAGTATGTGAAAATGAGACAAGAGTAACTTTCTCTCTGTTGCATGGACTAAATTAGTTCCTGAAGGTCAGAAGAAATTTCCCAGGGAGTCACAGCTGGAAAGAGGACCAGGTTAACTAATTGCCTTGCTGATTCAGAGAGGAAAAAAATTTCTGAAATCAGTGAAAGAGAAGTGATTTTGAGGCCATGACAAAGTAGAAATCTAAATTTTTCAGGGAGAGTCCTCAAAGAATGATAATACTATATAAGCAGATGCCACCGAAATGACTAAACAGTTTCTAAAATTGCTTACTTAGTATTTAGAGGGGAAAACAAAACTCAGAAATGAATTGAACAGTTTGTGCCACAAACAACTGTGTTCTTCAGGATAAGCTCCTTGGTTTTCTTTCTTTAGAGCTGCTTAAAACATTCCCATTGTATTTCCTTGTATTTTTACATTTCTGGCTTCAGATTGACCAGGACATCCACCACCTGCCCTCATAGTAAGCAGGAAGGGCAAAAAAAAAAAAAAATTTTTAAAAGGCTGAAGTTGTTTATTTGTATACAGCATGTGAGAAAGTTTCTTCTTTTCCCTTTTCATCAAATTATTCAACTTCACCAATAATTAGGCAGAGGGGATAAATTGTCTGCTAATTAAATTTGCAGATGTTATTCAATAGTGAGTGTATGTGAGGATAAGGGAATAATGAAAGAGACCTCAAAAGCTTTGTATTATATGCATGAGGAAATGGAAGGGCATGAGTCAGTATGTGCAATTACATCTGGCAGATAGAAAAAGGGCAGAAGGGAGACTCCTGGATAAAAATGTGATTAGCAATGAGAGGGCATTTGTAGGAGGAACAAGAGATGGAGATACCAGGAAACAATTACTTTTGTCTGTCTTAATGCCTGTATTAGTGTCTAAGAGACCTCCTTTGTATAGAATTCTAGACAGAAATCAAAATCACATCCCCAAATGCGTTTTTGATATTCGACAGACCACCAACATCACAGCATATCTCTGGCAACACCATAGTTTCTGCGTTAGCTTCTGGGGTTTCCTTCACACTCAAAGTGGAATATGTTTGTTGACCCTGTGCCAGAAAGTGCAAGACCAGATGATATGAATGGCATATATTTCTCAATTATTAGTTCTGTTCATAGCGAGTAATTTAAAACCTTATTTTTATATTAAAACAAACATGGACACACTATGATATAAAATAAGAAATATGAGTGGGTTATGAGATATAACTAAAGACTTGAAAAATATATCTTTTTTACAGTGTGACATTTTGGCTTATATCTCCCCATGTGAAAAGTACATATATGAGATACATATGCAGTCTTCCTTGAGGTTAGGGACATTTAAGTAGGAAAAGTTAAGAAACAGTATATTCTAGATATGTGTATATCATGATATGAAATAATCATTTATTTTTAAAGTATGCTAATTTATTAAATATCAATGGATTGCCTACCCTGTACCAAACATTTTTTTTGAGGATGGAGACACACTTGTATAAGAAATTAGTTTTTACTCTCAGGAATTCACATTCAAAGTCCATGTTGTATTTATCAAGCTTTTCACATATAGTACTTCAACATAATCATGTTTAAGGTATTATTAGTTGATATTCATTTATTTGTTTACTTTGTATGGGACATTTTCCATGTGCTAAGTACTGTGTTGAGCAATAGTAATATCGAGGTGAATATATCAGACCTGCCTTCTGCCCTAAAACAGCTTGAATTCTAACAAGGATGACTGTCAAGTAAGAAATCAATTCCAATACAAAGTGATGATTTTTATGCATGGGAAGTAGAATTTGGTATAAGATGATTTGGCAAGAGTGTTTTTATCTGCACTGGATTACAAAAAGTCCTCTCAGAAGGAATATATTTCAGCTGAACAGATGTGTAAGAGTTGGTCAAACAGACAGAATAGAAAACTGTTTCACCTGGAGGGATAGCATGAGAGATGCTGAGTGATGAGAGAAAGCATGACTTACTTTAGGGTATGAAAGAAACTAATAATGGCTACAATGCACCATGAGAAACAGAATGTGAAAAGATAAGGCTGTGGACATAGATCTGATCACAGAAATCCTCAAGGCCATGTTAATGCATTTGTACATTATCCTAAGGATGATAAGGAGATCATGAAGGCAACAAATGACCAAAATTATGGCTTTTAAATGGTCACTTTGACTTCAGTGTGGAAAATAGACTTGAAACAGAAGAGTCAAGGATACTATTTAGGAGGTCATTGCAAAATCTGGGCAAAAGAAGATGCTTGTCAGGCTGGACTTGGATGGTGGCAGTGGAGGCAGACTGACGCGATATTTATGAGGTCAGGTTAGAGAGTTTGCTGATTTACTAGAGATAAATCCAAGACAAGGAGGTAAAAGGTGACTCTTGGGTTTGGAGTGGATAACAATTTGCATGTGGTTTCCACAGCAGCTTGGAGAAGAGATGGATAAGATTGCTTTTGAGTAACTTGAATGTGTAATAACTTAACATTCCAGTGGAGGTAATCAGTGAATAGCAGACCAGGAGCCTAGAAAGCAGGAAAGGGCTGGACCTTGGTCTTTTTAAACAAGGTTTTGTTGATCATGGACTGTAACTTTTTGGTTGGCAAAGCAATATCCTAACAAATCCTGCTGATTGGACTAGATTTCCTCTGAGGAACTAAAGCTTGGATTCTTCCCATTATACCAGAATGGGTCAAACTGTCATTCCTTTGAGAATAAGTCCAACTTTGTCCTGAGATCATTTTGAAGTGACTTGCACAAAAACTTGCAGCTCTCTGGGTACCTAAGCCTATTTCTCTATATTACCAAACAAGTATACTTTTATTTAGTCGATCCCCCTCCCAATCTCCCCAGACTATGAAAGGTCACTTTATCCTCAGCATCTGTGGTGAGTCTGGATGTCTTTCGCTACCTTCTAGTGATAGAAGTGATAGGCATATCCACATTTTTTTTTTTCTGGGTAATGGCACAAGTACCCACATAGGCGCTCCTTTTTCCTGCTAAAGAAAGTCGAAGAAGACCTATTTGAACACGGGCCCAATTTCTCCCCTGCCAACCATCAATGTCACAACTGACCACTTTCACAGTACTGCTAGCTCAGAGCAGACAGGTTGACTGACAGCAAGCACAGATCTGCCGCTCACACAAATCCAGGTAGGCAAGGGATGGAAAATAGGTGTGCTGGGCCTGTCTGGCACCGACAGCTTCTGCCACACCAACATTTCAATCAGTACCATGTTAACACAGCCCCTGTGTCACTCAAAAATTGCTCCAGTGGTAGCTTCTAGGGAGACAAAGGAGTCCCTGAGCTGCTGCAGAGAGAGGGGTTAACAGGTCTATCGGAGGCATCTGCCACACCTCTTTCTCTTGCCAGATAATTAGGATACAGTCCAGTTGGGTGACTTTATCCTGCCTGAGGAAGTGACAGCTAATAGTAGGCTGGCAGAGGAGAGCACTCCATGGCTCATCAAAACTGTCCAAATCAGCAGGATCTGTCCGGTGCATCCAAGAAAAGTTGACTTTTGTTTATTCTTTCTTTGGGGAGTAGGAGGCATAGCAAAGCTAGGTGTGCTTTAAAATGCCATTCTAACTACACAGACACTTTGTTATAGGCACAAACACATGCCTGTTGATATGGATAAATGCATGCTTGCACCAGCACCAAGGAACAAACCTACCTGTTCATATGTATGCTAATTTAGTCACAAACCACAGCACACAAACAGGCATGCATATGCTGATATGCGTGTTTAGAAACACATACACAAACTTGCTTTTGGAGGCACACATACAAAAAACATACATGCATAAATAAATACATTTGCTGCATATGTGGGCACACATGAACACATAGTCATTGATACACAGAAGCACATATATAGTGCAGGAAGATTCACAAACTCATATAAACACCGATAAATACATACAAAAATACATGTGAAAGGACTCCTGTACAAACACATTCACTCTACACACAAACTCACACTCTTTTCTCCTTTAAAAAGAAAGGGAGGAAGGGCAAAGACCATTGATACATTGGAGTTTCTGTCATCATTCAGATCACTTTCAAGTGTGTAAAACAGAAGAGGGGGAAAAAGTCAATTCCTGATAGAATAAGTTCAAGGAGCTGTGAAATCAATTATATTTATTTTCAAATACCACTTAGAAAAGTTTATATTCGTTCAGGAATGTCTGGTTTTCGCCAGGGGGCAAAGACCCAGCTGGAAATGGAAATGAGAAAGGAACTGCACAGTTCAAGGCAAAGGTCAGAAGTGACACTTTCATCTTCACTGGCAGGAAAAGGGGGCTGAGAAGGTCTCAAGTGTCCTGATTCAAATCGTGGCCATGAGGGCTATCTGATGTGACACTAGTCACCTCATTGATTGCTAAGTTTGACTAGGTCGATTCACATTAAAAAATAAATGTACATGAACGCTGAGAGGAGTCTTAAGAAGATTTCTTTCTCTCTCTTTTAATACAAAGAGACAAAAAAAAGTGGTTGAAAGAAGAGGAATGACTTGCCCAACAGCACCCAGAGCCTGGGACTGAGCCCAGCCAGCTGATTTTCCAGCCCACTACCTTCCTGCTTTTCCCATTAGACTTTTGCCTTCAGAGTAGCCTCCCTACCTAGCAGAACTTTGGTTTATCAAAGACCTTCATTAGCATGAGCCTAATTAACTCAAGAAGCTTGGGGTGGGGGTGCAGTGTTTAATTGCAGACACCAGGCTGAGGACTAGTGGCTAGCCAGAGGTATCACCAAGGCCAAATCCAGATGATAAGTGCTTAAGAGAATGCACAGTTTTACATGTGAATAACCTCCTTGCCTGTGTAATCTTTTATTCCCAATATGTGCCAAAGTTGCCGGGTTGTTGATAGCCAGGGCTGGACTCTAGATTATATAGCAGGGTACTGTGGGAAAAAAAACAACAACAGCACACTCTAAAAATGCAGAAATTATAATAAGCAAATAGCTCAGCATGAAGAGAAAAGATCAGGAGGAAGGGGACAGGGAAGGTGACATTGATAAAGTCAGATGCAAGCTTTTGTTTTGTAGAGTACAAAAAGCTAAACTTGGTTTGCTGAAGGTTTAAATTAGTGAATGTATTTGAAAATACATTGTAAATGTACTGGACAAATATAAGGTATATTACTGCCTATAGTCTTAGTGAAGGAAAACATTATCCCAGAACTTTTCATTATGCTATTATCTCTGCTGCAAATGTCCCTGGTGTTCACTGAATTGGACTTGAGCCATCCTTTAAAGATTTGTCGAGTGAAGTGACCTGAGTGCCATATCTAAGAACTATGGAGGAAGAGCTTTCAGATGTGATTTCCAGCATTTTCCAAACGAGGTCTGGGACATTATTCTAAGGATTGTTTCTCAGTAGCATATAATGATATAGCTTTTGTAGTAAAACAATTTTACAAACAGCTAGAAATAAGATTTTCCTCTTGTAGGTTCACAAAACACAGTAGCATTTGCAAAGTTCTGAGAGATGCTTCAGAAAAGAAACTTGCTTAATTTTGTTGAACACTGTGTTCCTAAAGCATTTTTGTCTTGCACCCTTAAAGTCTTTGCATATCTATTAACATCCTAAAGCAGGATTGTTCATAGAATACAATTTTGGGATGTGCTAATCTGGTTCAATACCCTCATTTTACGACAAGGAGACGAAGTCAGAAAGATGAAAGGGAGTTGACAAAGATCATACAGCAAACTAATGATAGCTCTATAATTCCTGATTTTTTTTTCTCAAACTCAATACTGAACACAAATTAATATCTAAGTATACTCTGCCTTATCATGTTATCCTTTTATGTATGAGCTTGTATATATTTTTAAATGAATGATATATGTAAAGTTACCCAATATAGTTTCTGGAACATCTTGATCATTCAACAAATGTTAAATCTGAATTTGTCTAGTGTGTGTGTGTGTGTGTGTGTGTGTGTGTGTGTGTGTGTGTGTGTTTAATTAGGTCATGAGCTCCTAGGGAAGTCTGTGTCTTATATGCTTCTGAATATCCACACGGCTCATACAATCCTTCTTGACAACCCTGAGAAACTCAATACCTGCTTCCTCATCTACTGATTGAAAATCATAGATAGCCCCAGTTCTATGCCCATTGGAGAAAAGAAGAAAGCTTGACATTAAAGCAATAAAACGAACCATTTCCCCTACAGAGTTAGTCTAACATTAATAAAAGCTTCATGATGCACTATTATCCTTTCCCCTTATTATTCTCATGTATTTCATGCTGGATATAAATGTCAGAATGCTTTATCTATCTGCATTTTCATGGGATTTATTGCTACTGGAGGAACACATGCTGCGACTTCTGGCAAGGGAAGCCCTTTCCTCAGTGGCCTTTCTTCTCTATCCTGCCCAGCGGCTTTCAGTAACCAGAGGACAAAAGAAACTGGGAAAGGAGCACTCTGTCTGTTGTCCTAAGTCAAAGGTCAAAACCCTAGTTCTCTTGTTTTTTTTTTTTTTTTAAGTTATCAGGCTTTATACAAACTGCTTCTACTCTACAGAGTAGCAGTGGCGGTTTTGAAGCATCTATTGTCCCACTTCATCACACCTAACTCTCCTTAATAGAACCATACTTTTGTTAAGATACACATACATCCTCCCCATGATCAGATGATTCAGACAAAGATTCTTCCCACAGAGTAGGATTATATTTTGATTAATCTGAGCTTGTGATTTTTCAACCTAATGTATACCAAAATCACTTGAAATACTTCTTAAAACATGGTCTTCTAGGCTTTAGTTCCAGAGATTCTGTTTCTATTGACCTAGGGAAGTGCCCTGGATTTTGCATTTGTAACAAGTTCCCAGGTGATGTCATGGTGCTTTTCTGAAATCCGTACTTTTTTAACCACCCATCTATTCCCCTATTAATTTGGCTATTATGCTTTAACTTATTATTCCACAAACAGAACACAGGATGAGGATATAAGTACAAGTAGTTTACTGAGATAAAATCTTAGAAATCATTGTGAAAGAGGCATGTAAAATGGGGAAGCAAAGAAAACCACCAAGATTGCCTTAATGGGCCAGTCTTCTCTGTGTGCCACTGGGAATTTTCCCTGCTGATTACCCTCTGTAGAACTCAAAATTTATCTTCCAAGAAATAAGGATCCCAGGATTTTAGCTTCCATCCCTCACTTGTGGATATTTGCTTCTTAACACTTCAACTCTCTGGGATTTTCAGCCTGACCCTTGCACAGGCTAAGCACACTCCAGGAGTGACCCTCGGGTTCATAGATGTGGTTCAAATTCTGGAAGCAACACTCAAGAGCTTGAAATGCAGAATTTCATGCTCCATTCAGACCTACTGAATCAAGATCCTCATTTAACTAGATCTTCAGGTGACCCATGTGTACAATAAAGTGTGAGGAGCCCTGCTTTACTGTGATGATTAAAGGAGTTGATGAGTGGGAATCATGTCCCTCATGTTACATTTTATTATTCACTCTTTGATATCTCCTTCTAGTCATGTTATTCCTAATTTCATATTTAAAAATAATATTACATCAGCCTATGGAAATGTACTCAAATCTGTAATTTATTGCTGGCTAATTAGTCTGAAAGGTAATTTTTATGTAGGAGTTAGTTTTTCTAAATATTAATGAGCAATTAGAATTCTATTCTGAAAACAGATGACATTGTGAATTGAGGGTGAGTAGAGGGAGGTGAGGAATAAAAATATATACAAGTAAACATGGTTATATATTGAGGCTACCACGTGGGCTTGTGTTTTTTAAAGCCTGACACCTGGCAATTTGAATGAAAGTAAGCCAGGCAGCACCAGGGTGACCCTCATAAACAAATGAATCACCTGCTAGGAAAAGAAAACAAAAGTCTCCAAAGCAGAAATCAAGCAAAAGGCAAGCTCTATTATCACCAGAAAAGAGCCTGGAATGTGGTTTTAGCCTGAGAGATTCCAAAGCAGCATTTATTAACATACATTCTTTGGAAATTTATAGACTAAAATTGATGTTACATAACAGTTCTGTGGTTAAATTAACTTAGAAAACGCTGGAAGACAGTCATAAAGAGGCTACTAGTTTGTTTATGTGTGTGTGTGTGTGTGTGTGTGTGTGTGTGTGTATTTTTTTTGCAGTATGTCAATATTTAAGAGGCCATCTTCTCTGTCCAGATCTTTGCCAAAATTTTCTAACAGGTCCCTGTGACTGTTATCTCTGCCTCTGCTGTCTATAGAACAACAAATATAATATTTTTTAATGCTAAGAACGTTGGGCCACCTTTCAGCTTAAAACACATCAATAGCTTGGGAGAGAAGATGGTGGCAGGACAGCCTGGTCTGTGAGACGCTCCGCAGGGCAGAACATGGAGGGCCTCTGGCTGTCTCTCTGGGGGCTGCGGATCCCATCGTTGGCAGCCCACTGTTCACGTGGAACTCGGCCGTCACTGCCGCTGGGACATCGCACAGGTCTGGACAGCCTGGGGCTGTGGACAGAGCAGCTATCGCTGCGGCCGCCGCCTCAGTAGCGGCCATTGCAGATCGCCCCTCCCTTGCCAGAGGCAATCCACGACTTCGGACTCTGAAGCTTCTCCAAGCGGGATCTGCTGAGAGAACTGCTGATTCCACTGCCAACGTGACACCCAGCCAGGCCGTGGGCCTGGGACAGGATCCTATCTCCAGTTTTTCTTTTGTTCTGCGAGCGGACTCTCGCTCAGTCCACCCTCCATTTTGGGGCGGAGCAACTGAGACACCATAAAGGGCGGCAATCCGGAGCAGTGAGATAGCACCACCTGCTGGCGACTCAAGACGAACAGCACAGCAATAAGGCGGTTGGGTTGCTTGTATGTTAGCATCATTCTATGTTTTAGTTTTTTATTGTATGGGAGTTGGGTAGTCTGTAGCTGTGGTGTATTTTTTTT
>CAUYQG010194125.1:0-20258 GCA_963574415.1 Tarsius wallacei
CATTAGTCGGGCAGGGTAGCGCGCGCCTGTAGTTCCAACTACTTGGAAGGCTGAGGCGGAAGGATCGCCGGAGCCCAGTGGGTCGAGGCTGCGGTGGCCGGGAGCGGCCACTGCACTCCAGTCTGGGCGACAGAGTGAGACTCCAACTCAAAAAAAAAAAAACAAAAACAATTTCTCCAGGTGATTCTGATGACTGTTAAAGTTTGAAAACCTCAGATCCAAACAGAACCATGCTACTTAACATGTGATCTGTAAGCCAGTAGCAGTGGAATTACTGGGAGTTTGTTAGACCTGCAGAGTCTCAGGACCCACTTAGACTTACTGAATCAGAATCTGCATTTTAACAAAGTCTGCAGGTGACTCACGTGCATATTAAAGTTTTAGAAGTGCCACATTTGTCCAGTGGTTTCTGTTATGGGCGGAACTGTGACCATTTTCACCCCCAAATTCACATGTTGAAGTCCTAGCCCTCAGGGCCTAAGAATATGACTGTTATTTGAAGACAGGGCCACTAATGAGCTAATTAAGTTAAAATGAGGTCTTTACACTGCGCTCTAATCCAATATGACCAGTGTCCTCATAAGAAGAGGCAGTTAGGACACAGACTTGCGCCGAGGGAAGATTATATGAAAACACAGCAAGAAGGTCATGTGCAAGTCAGGAAGAGAGGCCTCCGAAGGAACCCACCCTGTCAATACCTTGATCTCTGACTTTCAGCTTCATGAACATTGAGAAGATAAATTTCCATTAAATCACCCAGTCTATGATACTTGGCATGACAGTCCTAGAAAATTAATACAGTTTATAAACTCAGGTGCATGTTGGAATAATCTAAGAAGTTTAAATAATACTATTTGGGTCCCATTCCCAGTTTCCAAATTAAGTGGTATAAACATCAGCCCATAAACCTGGATTTTAAATAGCTCTCCCAGTGATTTTTATGTGCAACAAAGTTTGAAAACCACTGACAATCTACTCCATTCTTTTGACTGGTGAGAAAATCTAAGACAATTGCAATTTTAAAATTTTAATCTTTTGATACTTGCTTATCTAATCACCCAACATTATGTCCAAAAACTTGGCTCCTTCTGTAAATATTCAAGGACTCCTACTGGAAAAGAAAGTCAAGAATCAAAGCTGGAAATAATATACACTCTTTTATTTTCATGTATCAACTTTTAATGTGCATGTGTGTTTGCTAGGGACTGTTTTAAATCTTTCTTTTGATAGTATGTCTTCCACCATACAGTTATAGGGAAGGCCACCAAAGAAAATATGTTGACCTTAATTTGGCAGTACCACTAGCTCTGCCTAAGTTCTTGGTGCCCCTCTTGTAAAGTTGCCCTCAATGTTTCTAGAATCCAAATGAAAGACTCAGATTCTGTAAACGAGCCTTCCAGGGTATAACAGCCAAACTACTGATAATTTTTTCCTTGCTAAACCCTTTCCCGTGTCCCTGTAAAGTTTTCAAGCTCCCAAACTTAACAGTTCACTCAAAAGACAATTATTTACTGAATATTTACTCTGTTCAAGAAACTTAAAAGGTTTGATTCACACTGAATATAATGGAAACCTTATATGATTATATACATGTGTACCACACACACGCGCACGCACACACACACGCACATGCTGCACTTTCTGAAAATTAACACGTTCTACAAAATGTGTTATGGTATTCTTAAAATACCATACAACTTGGGAGGAATCTGCTCTAAATGTGCTTTTACTACTTTGATTAATATTTAATATTTTGCTTGGCCCAATCATTGATATGATTACAGGTTCAAATAGACCTATTTCCATGACAGTCTAGCAAATTTTCTGGTCAGTTCCCCCAAGCCATCCCCAACCCACTTCACCTTGACTGTCTTTCCACTATCAAAGCTGAAAAGCCTGATGCTTTCCCAGCCTCCCCTGCCACTAAGGGCTGCTATGTGCCCCAGATCTGGTCAATGAGATAAAATGAAGATTCTGTTAGGGAAGTGGAGGGAAAGATATTTCTTTTCCAACAAGAAAAAAATTGCATGAGGAAAAATACTATGACCCTTTCACCTTCTGTTTCCTGTCTTTAAAATGGGGTAGGAAACTAATGTCTGGAGCTGTTCGAGCTATCTTAAAATCATGAGTGTAGGACACTGACCCAGAACCCTGACATTGTTGGGTCACTGAACCAACTCCAGCACTCAACTGCTGTCAGACTTCTCTATTTTTTTAAGCCACTTTTAGTTGGCTTTTCTATTGCTTTCAGCAAAATCAAACGAAAAAAGTTAAAATCAAAATTCACAATTAATATACAGATTTTTTCCCACATATGGAAAACTCTCATTTATTTAAAACACTGTGTAGCCTGAGGATCCACACTTTGAGTACCATTGAATGAAAAGAATTATTTCCTAGGAATAAAGAGAAAGCATGTCCAGGAATGGTAAACCCAATCTGAATTGCTGAATACATTTATTTATTCTTTTTTTTAACAGCCCCCTACTTTACTAGGCTCCAGGAATACAAAGATGAATAAGACATTACTTCTGTCTTCAAATACATTTTATTATTTTAAGCAAAACTGATGTGTAAACCGAGAAACGAGGTGGTAAGAGTCAAGATGGAGGTATGTAGAGGAGAGGAGTTATGTTGTCAGAGAGGTGGAAAGCCTAACTCAGTTTAGAGGGCTCCCTGGGGAGACTATTGGAAGAGGATCAGGGGTATTTCTACTCAACTGTAAAAAAATTATCCCTGTGATGTGACTAAACTCCTGAGGTTTATTAATTGTCTTCCAAGGGGGTAGGGGTTTACTTTCTATAATCACAAACCATAAACCAAATGACAATTCAGGAAATATCAGATACTAATCAACTGCCAAAAAATATTCCCCCACCCATTTTTCTCTTTCCCACAAAGCAAGATAAAGATATGCTTTGGTGGTAAGGCGGGGGGAGGGGGAGTACCTTCCTCCCATATCAACCAGGATGTTTTCTAGAACAGAATAGTTCTGTGTCGTGAATTAAGACCACCTGTTAACCTTGCATCAAACCAATTTGATGGTAAAACAATCAGTTGTCAACATGAGCCACAGGAGATTCTCTCCTTTGCTACCTTTAAGCAAAAATGACAGCAATAGTTAGCACCTATTTAATAGTCACAAAAACACTTTGTGCTTAATGGTAGAGAAAGGGGAAACATCACACACCCCCCCCAAATGCATTGGTTTTTCTAAAAGCAGTTAATAGAAGCAACACTCCACCTTAAAGGAAAAAGTAACATGTAGCTTTGCATTGTTAAATCCTTATTTTTTAAAAAATAGGTCGTCGTTGATTTTCTTGTGAGGGAAATAATAGCTTTTGTAGCATTTCTGAAAATAGAGAAAATAGGACTAGCAGCACTCTCCTAAAATTCTCCTGGACTACAATACTTTAAAAAATAAAAAATTCGATAGAGTCTTCCAATGAATTGTACCAACATTATTCACATTAATCGTGCCTCCAGAACATTTTGATTCAGTTAATGGTAACGAGATAGATATGTAACAACTGCAGTTACCTTACAGTTCTGGCATGTCCTGGGTTGGAAAGGGTTGTTCCAAGATCCCAACTCGGGCTACAGTAAAACACCTGCCACCTTGCCGAGAATGAAGAAGCCTCCCTAGCAGAGGATCCCAGCTCGTCCCTCTAGCTCTCCTGTCCCCACCTCTAAGAATCGCCCAAGAAGAAAGTGGGGGAGGAGGGAAATACACGAAACAAATCAAACATTCCTAGCTCCATAAACGCCGCGTCCGGACATTTGAAGGTACCCGGGAAATTAAGAATATGGCCCCAGAGTTTGGTTTGTCTGGGGTTTGAGCATGGATATGATATTCTCTGTTGCGTTTGTAAAATCTAACTTTCTGTCTCCAATGGAGAGAACCAGAGGGAGCAAGCAAAGACAGATAGAGACACAGATTGGAAGAACCCTCTTCGGAGTCACCCAAACAGCAGGCATCAAAAGACGGAGACTTACCTGGCTCTCACCTAAGACGGAAAAGCGGCTGGTCCAGCCTTGGGAAGTGTCAGCCGGCTGGGATGAGTCGCTGAAGCTGGAGCTGAAATGCAGATCCCGGGCGGGAGGCGAAGTCCCGCTCCTAACCCAGGGGAGCCGAGTGACTCACTCGCTTGGCGCCTACCTCTCCGCGCTGTGCGCCCCTCTCCCTCCCCGCCCCCAGGAGGTACCAGGACCCAGCGCTGGGAGGCGGTCTCCAGGCGCCCCCATCCTCTGGGCTCACAGACGGACGCCCCCAGGCGGCGGCGCCAGCGCCTCGCCAGGCATACTCCGCCCCTCTAGGCAACCGACCGCCACCACAGGATGAGAGCTTCCGTCGTAGATCTCCCTCTCCTCAATTGCTTGCTACCCCAGGACCCGCTGCCCCCGGGCTGTTCATCTGAGCTCAATACACCTTCCACATGCCATCTGGACCCGGCTTTACCAAGCCCTTCCCGCAGGCTGTGCTGAGCTGTCTCAGACTGCACAACCAGCTCCAGGATGTACCATCCAGCCCTGCACAGCCCTTTACCCCCGCCATCCTCAGTCTTCACCTTGCAGTGGCTCCATAACCCACCTAGCCCAGAAACAGGCGCAGCCAGCTCCTCTGTGTATCTTTTTCCATAGCTCTTCCCTCTCCTGGGACCCTACCTTGCAGGAATTAACACTTATTCCCAGGTTCCTTTGCCCATTCTAACATACTTTCCACCGGCCAGCTGGATATGATGATGCCCAGACCCTTCTGCAGTTGGCGCCTATGCCTGGAGTATCTCTCCTGCCCACCACTGCCAAGACAAAAGTTACTACCACCTCCTAGGAGACCCCCTCCTTGCGGAGGGAGGAGGCTGCAAGCCCTTCCTCTCTCAAATCCCTCCAGGTTCCTGAAAAAGTACTATGAGAAATGATAGGACTCGGTGTTAGGGGGCTAATCTGACTTGGAATAGGAAGAGCAGCCAAGGAGCTATCCAAGCTGAGTTTAGTGGTGATGCTTCGTTGAGGCAATCAACGTGCCCTAGGGTGCCAAGACTAATAAAAGAGTTAATGCCTCCAGCAAATAAGACTTGGGGATTTTGCCTCGCTGGACCTGGCATTTACTGGTAGAGATCATCTCCTTTTGCTGGCGGGAGGGGAAGGGAGTGGTGAGCTCTCAGTTCTGCCTCCATCATATTAAAACTGGTAGGAAAAGCATGTACAATGAAAGTTTCTTTAGCCTTGGCAAAGGTGAGGAATTTTAGAATTCAGAGAGAAAAAGACAATAATGGAGAGGAGATGGACCATTTTCCCAGCTGTAGAACAGCATTTCAGCTGCCATACTTCCCATTGTATTCTCACCACCATTATAAACCGAGATCTCCCCCACAATGGGACTCATATAAACTATGAGTTATTCATTTCACTGTCCCAATAACCCAACGCACGGCCTAACACATAGTAAAAAATGGTTTTATTGAAAGCTCAAAAGTCTATTATCAAGGACCTTCCTACCCCTGCCTCCTGCTTTCACCTCTAAACTCCCCATTTTCCCATCTTTTTTCCTTTACTTTTCTTCCTTATCTACACGTATACCTACTTCCCTGAATAATACTAGTCCTCAGTTTCTCTACTTCTATTCTCTAATTGCATAAGGTAGTGTTCCTTTTCCAATTTTATGTGTTAATCTTTTTTCCAAAGTCTCCCATACTGTGCATTCTCTCTTGATGCCCTATTTTCAACTTTGATCTCAATGAAGTGCTTCACTATTCTTTTGTTTGTTGTAAGCTTGGTTTAAAACTTTTTCCTATCAACAATCCTACATTTCCCCCAGAATTTGTATGTGTGTGCATATGTATCCAAGACTATGTGTCCCCTCATGCAAAGTAGTGAACTATTTGTATTACCAGAGTTATAATTTCATTTGCTCATTCATCTCATGTTTACTGTGCACCTACTGTGTACTAGGCATTGTATTAGGTCCTGGGTTTATAGAGATGAATAAGTTAGTGTCACTACCATCAAGAATGCCACAGACCAAGGAATGGGGGAAGAAGAAGAGCAGACGATAAAACAAAGTCACACAACAATGCTGTAAGAGAGATTGAGAAGGAAGCTCACAGCCCTTCCTGGAGGAAGCAGGGATGGACATGAAACATTTCACCAAAAGATTGCAATTTAACTGTGTCTTGAAAAATAAAAGTTGAAAAACAGTCATTTTTCAAAAATAAAAAGTGGGACAAGTACACAGAATATGAATGATTTACTTCAAATTATTAATTTGTGTCTCCATTTTCTTGTAATGGCATCATTTTAAAGGAAGATAGTGGCTCAGACAGCTCCAGCATTGAAGTTCTCTTTCCTGATATTCCAGGAATCATTCTGATTGCTTCTGTTTGGATCATGTGTCCATCCTTGAAACCAGTATCATAGCCAGGTAGGAAGTATATTCTAATTGGCTAGATAGGATCAAGTGCCCACCCCTGGGTTTTTTTGTGAGGGAGGGGCATATGTACCTGATGGGAAAGGTACAGTTTCTAAAGGTTAAGATGTCAACAAAAGTAGCATGCCAACTACACCTATATAAGCATTTCTGATATAAAATGATATGTCCAACCCTGAAAAATCTCTCATTTTGCTAAGTCACACACTAAAAATGAACAAGGCTTATAGAAAAAAATAGATTTGGGGCAGATAACTCGAAATTTACACAACTTTATAAGCAGAGAATTACAAATATATATATATATATATATATATCAGGATAACCCCGACACACAGTTTACTATGGCTAGAGGCTACTTTAGTGGATATTAAAAATGCAAGAAACCAATAGAGAGGAAATTCTGTTTTGAGTTTGCTGAGACAATGCACGTGGAAGTGGAACTCCAAGACAGCAAGGCTGGAATTAAGATAGGCTTAGGAAGAAATACAATCTGCCTGAAGCAAGAATCATGCCAGTCTGGGCACGTACCTCCTTGGGGAGAAAGCCCTGGGTGCAGAACCTCACTTTACATTTTCTTAAAATAAAGCTGAAACAGCTTCAGTCTGTGCAGCAGTCAAGGTGAGGGCTTTTTCACCTCATGCTGATGGTTATAATTCTACTCCAACACAATTTCCACATTATATTAACATTTTTTTCCTATTGGCAATTGCATATAAGCTATTTGTTATGGAGAGTGTGTTACAGCAGAAGAGATTGTGCACATTTATTTACTACCTATCAAATGTATCAAGTCCCCATGATCTAACCCAGTCTTGTGTTTTAAAATTCCAATTATTTGCTAATGACTTGCAAATCTATATCTCTGATCTGGATATTTTCTCTGAACTCCAGACACTTATCCAGCAACCTGCTCGGCATCCTCACCTGAATAATAAGAATCTCAAATTTACCTTATACAAAAGTCAACTCTTTTTTTTTTTTTTTTTCCTTTCTGGTCATTTCATACAAATGGAATAATACAATATGTGACCTTTGTGTCTGGCTTCTTTCACAGAAAATAATGTTTTCAAAGTCATCCATGTTGAACCTTGCATCAGAACTTCATTCCTTTTTATGACTGAATAATAAGACTACTTCTTAGAGAAAAACTTCAGTTTGGGAGTAGAAGAGAGCCAAGAAGGCTACCTGAGAAAAGCTGTGGAGTAAAGACTTGACAGAAGTTGTGTTTTCCCCTTAGAGAGCTGCCCGCTAATGAATCCTGTGCTTGTTCTGCATCTTGTGAGAACCTCATGCCCAACTGCGGGCTTGTCTGCTGGTGGGGCTGCGTCTACAATCTTGGCCTTTTGATTAGTGATAACTACTGCATCAATGCCTCTTCCTGTAATTAATTCTACAGCAACAACTAAACTATGAGGTAAGACTACTGGGATGCCCAGATCTCCTGAAGGAGATTCATAGCAGAGCACCTAGATTCTGGTGCCATCTGTTCCCCAAGTGAGGTGAACTTAGATCCATGGAATATTCCAAAGGTGTCAACTCAAAAGCCATCATTACACAATGACGAAGTCATTCATTCACATTCAACCTGTGGTCTTCTCTGTTCATACAGTAAATCTTTGCAAAGCACCTACTTTGGACCGCTGGGATGCTAGGCTGTGCTAAGGAGTCAGTGGTCCTATGCTAAGTGCTCCTTTCAGTCTCAATATTTCTGTAATTCTGTTCTTCCAAAGTAACTTGCAAATCCCAACAAATCAAGATGAGAGGAGTTACTGTCCTTGCCTCCCCTAATTGTTGGTCTTCTAGAGGGAATCCACAAAGTAGAGGCTCTGAAGGGGCACAGGCTCTGAGCTTTTTGACAGGGATAGTATGCAAACCACACAAGTCATTTTACATCTCCTTCTAAAGTCATCTTCCTGGGTCCAAGTGGACAATTGTATGGAGCTGCAGATGAAATTTAGTTTACAGGTGAGATGAGAAGGCAACCAATAGTTGTATGTGACTGTGTCCAAGTGAGGGGGTATTCCCAGTTAGGCAGCTGCCACTTCCTGCTTGCCCCTCCCCAGAACCCTCCGTCCCCCTCCCCTTTAATTCCAGGTACCATTACTTGATCACGATCACATATGTACTTCACTGGGTAGGAAGTACCTAGCTCAAGTGGCAGTCCTCCCTTTCTCAACTCTTGATATTTCCCCCAGATCTGCCCCTTCTTGTTTAATGGCAGCTCCATTCATACTGCTGCTCAAGCTAGAAAAACCTTAAGGCCTTTTTTTTTCTTCTCTCGTTCTCTCACAACTCACATTAAACTCATTAGCAACGCTTGTCCATTCTACCTTCAAGACACGCCTAGAACATGACTGCTTCTTACAACCTGTGCTACCATCCGTGTCCAGCCATCATCATCTCTTCTGTGTTAACATCCAAACTGGTCTCCTTGCTTCTGCCCTTTGTCCCATAGAGTCTCTTCTCCCATAGTAGCTGGCACGATGCTTTAAAATATAATTCCAAACAAGTCATTTATCTGTTTAAAACCCTGCATTATCTCTCTGTCTCCCTCAATAAAAACTCAATTTTTTCAATGGTCAATAGACCCTATGTGGTCTAGTGCCTGCCAACATTTTAAATCTGTTCTCTTTCACTGTTTCCCTAGTTTACCCCATTCTATTCATACTGTCATCCTTGTTATTCCTCTAATACACAAGGCTGGCGCACTGGCTGTTCCTTCTGCTTAGAATTCTCTTCCTCTAGATATCACTATGGCTCACTCTCTTACCTCCTTTTGGTTTCTCTTCAAAAGTCATTTATCACTGAGATCGTCTTTTACCACTTTATTTTATTTTATTTGAGTTGGAGTCTCACTCCGTCACCCAGACTGGAGTGCAGTGGCCGCTCCTGGCCACCGCAGCCTCGACCTGCTGGGCTCCGGCGATCCTTCCGCCTCAGCCTTCTGAGTAGCCGGAATTACATGCGCGCTCCACCACGCCCGACTGATTTTTTTTATTTATTGTAGAGATGAGGTCTCGCCAAGTTGCCCAGGCGGGTCTCGAACCCGCGGGCTCAGGCAATCCACTCACCTCAGCCTCCCAAAGGTGCGGGATTACAGGCTGAGCCACCGAGCCCGGCTACCACTTTATTTTAAATAGAGATTCTGTTACCGAACCCTCAGCACTCCCTATCCCCCATTTCTGTTTTATTTTTCCCATAGTTATTATCATTATATGATATATTAAATATCACTAATTAATTAATCAATTAATTAATTTGTTGTATCTTACTTCTAGGATATAAACTCCATGAAAGTATGTATTCTGTTTTATTCAATGCTGTGTCCCCAGTGCCTAGGACACTATCTGGCTTGCAGTAGGCACTCAGGAAATATTTGAATGCATGTTTAGCTACTTTGTTCTAGATGTAAGATAAAATCCCCCTCCCCTTGTGTGTGTGTCTATTTGTGTGCCTTTCTGTGTGTGATCAACTCCCTAAACATTAGCTTATAAAAAGCAAGATCTGTTTCAGTTTCATTCAGCCTATTCCATATGGACAAGCAAAACTGTTATGTTCAAGAGAAAAAATGATGAATGTGATATAATAAAGATTACCTTACACACTTACTAATATTTGCAAATTATATACAGTCTATCTGATATGTTGCTTTTTTTAATTTCTGAAAAGCCAATTTAATCACTTATTCTGATTTCATTCACCCTTTTTTATTAGTAGATAGTTCCATAACATCTTGGCATTAAACTATCATAAGCTGGCTGTAAATCTATTTTGTCATGGAAATGTTCCATTCTTATCAGTATTCAATGTAAAAAAATCTCAAAAGTAAAATTACAATTAAGTCACATGGCACTGGAATAACACGATCATAATTCTGGAGTAGCATGCCAGTGTCATGGGGGCAGCAAATAATTAAATGACAACTGAAACAGGAAGAGAGAATATGTTGTTGTGAACTCAGAGGTAGAGCAATAACTGGTCATTGGAGTGTCTGGGTTTACAGGTTAGACATTTTGCATTTTCAGTTCACTGAATGTAGCACCGTTGGGGTTGAGAGTTACCATATTAGGATAAAACACTTAAATTTCTGAGCCTCAGTTTCATCAGTAAAGATTCTCACAAACAAACAACAGATTAGTGCTTTTTTTAGTACTGGGGACAATTGATTCTCTCAACAATTATTCTTATATTTTCTTTTTTGGTATATTTTAAGATTCTTATTTAATGTTCCATATTGTCTCCAATGTTCTACTGCAAGCCAAAGTTTTAATGCAGGAACAGTGGATCTCGGGGGGTCACTATGGTGGTGAGAGCAGCTGACAGAAAGGAAAACTTTCTGAGCACGAATGACTTTCTGCAGTCTGGACATCATACCACCTAACTTATCACCACTAGTTTGTTCCTAAAATAAAACCTATTTACCCACAATAGAGAGAGGCTTGAGCAACCCTGCCTGAATGGTGAAGGCTAGTTGGTTACCCCAGGAGGCGATTTTATTAAGAAAAAAAAAAAAGAAAGAAATTTTCAATGGATCAATTAAGTATTTTTAAGTACCTACTAAGTACTGGGTCCTGAAAGAACATGGGCTCCTGGGTGAAATTGCCCAGGTTTGAGTCCCCACTCCACCATTTATTAGCCATGTCACCTCTCCGGTTTCTGCTTTTTCATCTGTTAGAGATGAAAATAATCAGAGTAATTATGCACAGAATTATCATGAAGTTTAAATAAGATAATCTACATAAGCACTTAGCACAGTGCTTGACACATTATAGTCATTGAGTGAATGCTTAGCTGTTATTATCTTGTCTTATAAGTATAGCTGGATAGAAGGATGTAAAATAAATTGAAAGAATTATTCCTGTCTCTAAGAGACTAATAATCTATTTTATAGGAGAAGGAATATGTTAAAGAACAAGAGAAAAATCACAAATTAATTTTGTTAGTTAATGTTTTTTATTTGCAAGCAACAGAATTTAACTTGGCCTTATTTAAGCAAAAAGATTGAGTGTTAGAGCAGATTCATTGTGATGATACAGGAGTGTTCCATAGACTCAAAATGCAAGTTCAACTGTCAAATTTTGACAAGGACCAGAGGCAGTCCAGCTCCTGAAATTCAGCAACTAGAGCTGTATATGAATTCTAAGTCCTTTGAGTTCAGCCAGTGCTAAGGTCTGAATTTTGTATCCCACCCCCCACAAATTTATATGTTGAAACCTAATCCACAGTGTCATAGTATTAGGATGTGGGGCCTTTGGGAAGTGATTAGGCCACGAAGGCAGAGCCTTCATGAGTGAGACTAGTGCACTTATAAAAGACGCCCCAGAGAGCTTCCTTGCCTCTTCCACCATGTGAAGAGCTAGAAGGCACCATCTATGAGGAAGAAGGCCCTTGCCAGACATTAAATCCACCAGCAACTTGATGTCCCAGCCTCCAGAACTGTGAGCAATAAATTTCTCACAGTTCTTCATATGCTACTGAGTTTATAGTGTTTTTGTTATAGCAACCTGAACAGACTATGACAGCTAGACGGGTGACTTCAGCTCTAATACCTCCCAATCTCTGTGTCTCTGTGTCTCTGTGTCTCTGTGTCTCTGTATCTCTGTGTCTCTGTGTCTCTGTGTTCCTTTTCAGGAGGGATAACCTGATTGATTCAGCTCATGTCAGTTTTCTACCTCTGAATTGATTAATTCACATAGTCTTTCTTTTTTTGAGTTGTAATTTCATTCTGTTGCCCAGGATGGAGTGCGTGGGACACTCATGGCCACCCCAGCATCGACCTGCTGGGCTCCGGCGATCCTTCAACCTCAGCCTTCCAAGTAGCTGGAACTACAGGCGCGCACAACCATGCCCGGCTAATTTTTGATTTATTGTAGAAAGGAGGTCTCACCAAGTTGCCACTGGGGCTGGTCTTGTACATGCGGGCTCAGGCAATCCACTCGCCTTGGCCTCCCAAAGTGCTGGAATTACAGGCTGAGCCACCAAGCCTGGTCAATTCACATAGTCTCATTTGAAATATGGCAAGTCACAGGGGCACCACCTCTAGATTGCAGGTCTCTTTTCAAATGTTGTAGAGAGTTCCTGGAATATTTAGCCCCTTATACCGCTCTGCCCACATCTTTTACAGTCCTCCAGCATTCTGACCTCCTTGCTTTTCTCTGACTTTCACAAAAGACATAGTATATCTCAAGAATTTTCTATTTCCCATTTCCTTTGCCTGGCATGTTCTTCTCTTAAATAACCACATGAATTACATCCTTACCTCTTTCAAATATTTATTAAAATATTATCTTCACATTTTTTTAAATCCAGTCCAGCTTCAATGGGCAACATGGTTGGTTCCATGTTTTTGCTATTGTGAATAGAGCTGCAACAAACATACATGTGCAGATATATTTGTTTGTAGAATAATTTGAGTTCCTCCAGGTATATTCCCAATAGGGGAATTACTGAGTCATATGGAAGGTCAATTTCTAGTTCTTTCAGAAATCGCCACACTGTCTTCCAAAGAGGTTGTACTAGTTTGCATTCCCACCAGCAGTGTATAAAGGACAAATATATGGACTTTGCAGTAACTTGGATGGATTTGGAGTCGATCATACTCAGTGATTTATCACAGAAACAAAGAACAGAGTTTCATATTTTCTCATTCATAAGCAGACCTTGAACAATTATAATGCTATAAGAAAGCGATTGGCAGTAATGGGAAACTGTCAGGGAAGGGGGGTAGGATTGGCAGTTGAGGGAAACTGCTAGGGGATGGATGGCATACCTCATCAACAAGGGTACCTGCATGATCAATGTTTATATACCTAACCCTGAATTGTACCCTGCATCTTTATAATCAAAATTTTAAAATATATATTATCTTCTCAACAAGATCTTTCCTGACAAAATTATTTAAAATTTCAACCCCTCCACATATGTACATACACGCTTCTACTTCTCCCTTCTGTGCTCCATTTTTCTTTGCAGCATTTTAACCTTCAGTACCAGTTAGCTCTTACTGCATAACAAAGCCCCAAAAACTTACTGGCTTAAAACAGCAATAATCTTATTCAGTTCATGATACTGTGGGTTTTCTGGGCAATTTTTCTGGCCTGGACTGACTCTATTCTGGGTTTGCTCATGCATTGGTGGTCAGCTGGCAGATCTGCTGGTGACTGGATGATCCAAAATGGCTTCATTCACATTTCTAGTGTTTGGCAGGCTGTCAGATGGGGCACCTTGTTCTCTTTATGTAGCTTTCTTACCTTTCAGCAAACTTCCTTGGATTCATTTACATGGTAATTTGAGGGTTCCAAGGGCCACATAGGAGGAAGCCCCAGTGAGCTAGCACTTTTCAGATCTCAGCTTGTGCTTGTGTTTTATTTGCTAATACCCTGTTTGCTGAACAAAGTCACATGACCAGGCCAGATTTAAAGAGTTGAAATATAGACTCCAGTTCTTAGTAAGAATAGCTGCAAAGTCATACTGCAAGATAACATGGTAAAGAGGTGTGCAAACAGGAATAAGAAGAATTTGTGGCCATCTTGCAGTCGACCACACCTTCTAACATATCGTGTAATTTGCTTATATGTTTTACATATTGAAAAAGTCTCTCAATTCATTCATGAATCCAGGCCACAAGAATAAGCTAAGAGAGGAAGGATTTGTATGGAACAATCAGTTTCAATTCTTTTGCTCACACTGAAGAAAGGACGGCTATTTATGTGAGAAGCTTTCCTTCTAATCAGGCCATCAATTGCCACATTTGTGTGTTACAGCTTCTGTGCAGTCTTTTAGCTGTTTTAATAGCACAATGTATTAACTACCCTAGTAATTGCACAGACAAAATCAATGTCCCACATGAACATTTAGATGAATGCAAATCAACCTAATGGCCTCTCCTAAAGGGAGCATTATCATACAGTGAACATTTGCTCTAACCAATATTATATATGCAAATGAGATTTTAATTTGGATACATTTTCAGATGGACATTTCTTCAAATCAATGCAGATCTACTTGTAATATCTATTAAAGCCGATTCAGTCTATTTTTTAGTGTGCTTGATAGTGATATAGACAACGAGGTTTAATTTTCAGAATATCAAGCATTCTCTTCTGCTCACTACTTTCCTGCCTCCAAGGGAGAACTTTATTTTAAAGTTGAGGACATGGTCTTGTCTTCCTACATTATTTATTCTTTTCTTTTCCCAATCCTTTTTCCACCTTCCCACTTTTCTCAATGTCACGATAGAATTTTCTGTTTTTAAAGATAATTATAAGGGTTCAATGCTGTCATTACTCTTTATAAAGTCTCACTTGAACTCTCAAAAGAGAAGAAAAGGAAGGGAGGGAGGGAGAGAGGGAGAGGGAGGGAGGGAGGAAGTGGGGCTTGCTTTGTGCCAGACTTAAAAACCCTATATTAGTCCAGTGAAGTCGATATTATTGTCCCCATTGCTCAGCTAAGGAAACAAACACAGAAAGAGGTTAAATGATTTACCAAAGATCATACAATTATTAAATGGCATATCTGGCATTGAAGCTAGGTCTTTGAGAACAAACATTTTCTCAAGACCTAGTAAAAAATAGAGTAAAGCAAAACTTTTTGAGGACATTAACAACTGCTCCTGGAAATGTTTGAGCATTTTTCTGATTAATGTTGATTAGATTTGGAGCCCTGTATTAGAGTTCTCCAGAGAAACATAACTAACAGAAGATAGAGATAGGGATAGGGATAGGGATAGGGATAGGGACAGGGACAGGGACAGGGACAGAGACAGAGACAGAGACAGAGATAGAGATAGAGATAGAGATAGAAAAGCCTGTGGTATCATTTAGTCAGAATCCGAAAGACTAACAAAGGACATTGCGGGGGGGGGGGGGGGTGTCGGCGATGCAGACACCTGCAGGGGTGCTACTGATGTCCAAAACAGGGAAAAAATGCATAGATGTTCCAGCTCAAACAGGGAGCAAATTCACCATTCCTCCACCTTGTTGTTTTATTCAAGCCTTCGGCGGACTACTGGTGAAGGCAAATGTTTTTTATTCAGTCTACCAATTAACTTCTTCCAGAACCACCCACACAAACACAGACAGAAATAATGTTTTACTAGCTATCGTGGCATCCCTTAGCCTAGTCAAGTTGATACGTAAAATTAAACATCACATACTCCGTCTGCAAAGTTAAATCTATGCTCACAATGCATTAGCCACGTAGCCAACTATTTTTTTTGTTTGTATCCCAGAACCAGACCTTCTTTGTATTATCTAGTTTAGCATCAGTATCTAACCACATTCCCATTCTATAAGAAATTTTTTCTACCGGTACTCTTATGCATTGCTGGGAGGAGTGTAAATATATACAACCGCTTTGGAAAACTGCCAGTATCTCCAAAAGCTATACTTATGCAAACCCAATAACCCAGTGATTCTACTCCTAGGTATGTAGCCAAGAGAAATTAATGCATATTATGCCAAAAGTCTTGTACAACAAGACTGCATTCATTCTAATATCCAAACACTCTAATCAACTCTAATGCCTAACAACAGGTAAATAGACAAGTAAATTGTGGTATGTTTATACAAAGGAATACTATACAGCAATAAAAAGTAATGGACTATTGCTATACACAAAAACAGGGATAATGCTTACAGACATTTTTGTAGAGCAAAAGAAGGGCAGTCACAAAAGAGGACATATGGTATGATTTCATTTACATGAAGTTCAAGAACAGGTAAGACTCATAAATTGTTACCTAGGTGTGATAAACTAGTATTGATTGGGAAGCAGCATGAGGGAGTTTTCTAGGGTGGTGGGAATGTTCTGATCTGGATTGTGGTTACATATGTATAAAAATTCATCAAGCTCTGCAATTAAGATGAATGTAATTAAGTATATGTATATTATACTTCAAAAAAGTAAGAATAATCTGACTCAAGAAATATTATTGGCCAGACAAGGTGCCTCGTGCTTGTAATCTCAGCATTTTGGGAGGCCAAGGTAGGAGGATGGCTTTAGATCAGCCTGAGCAACATAGCAACACCTTATCTATACAAAAAAAAAAAAAAGGATTTTATTTTTACTTTCACTTGCTATACGTTTGAATAAAACCTTTGACACATACTGAAGATCAATTTGTCTAAGAAAGTGCCCTAATATGTGTCTGGCTCCAATGTTATGTGCTTTATAGTTGCTGGATAAAATTATGCTTCTTTGCTCTTATCTATATAGCCAGACAGCAACCTATTCTTTACTGCTCTACTTAAAAGTCCTCTTTATCCCAGGCATAACTATGGTTTGTATTACATTTAGCTCTCAGATTAGTATCTGACCTTCCATTTATTCATGCACTGTTAGCCAGTAACAGTAATCTCTCTGTGTCTCACATGTCTATGTTTTCCCACAGTTCCTGCTTCAGTGCAATGCCAAATAAGGAGCTCAAACAATAATTGAATTAAGTCACAGTATAATTTGCTTTACACATTTATCCACATCAAATTGTTCATCTAAAAAATGAACAATTTGGGGCAAGTTTAGCATGCATACTTTTCTTCCTAAGAATTCCTTGCTCCCACATTTGCTTTACTCTACATCTATTAGGTGCCCAGAAAATATAAGGTGATGCTGAAAGACAGCTACAATGTACTATCAAGACGCCCACAGAAAATAAAGCGAACCATGTCTGTTTTTTTATTGGTAAACCTATGATATTTGCCTTAAAACACATGCACTCATAAGAAGTCCTTTGGATATTATATATGTGGTATATCAGCTTTATTGAAACATAATAATTTACATATCATGCAGTTCAACCATTTAAAGTGTACCATTCAGTGGTAGTTAGTATACTCACAGAGTGCAACCATCACCACAATCAATTTTAGAATATTTTCATCACCCCAAAAAGAAACTCTTTAACCATTAGCAGTCACCCTACACTTTCTCCCCTCACCCTCCAGCCCTAGGCAAGTATTAATCTACTTTCTACCTCTATAGAGTTGCCAATTTTGGACATTTTATATAAATGGAATCATACAATGAGTGGTCTTTTGTGACTGACTTCTTTCACTTAGCATGTTGTCAAAGTTCATATATGTTGTAACAGGTATCCATACTTTATTCATTTATTTTGTTGAATAAAATTTATTGTATGGACATACACATTTTTTATTCATTGATTAGTTCATGGACATTTTGGACTTTTTTCCACTTTTTTGACCATTATGAATAAGGCTCCTATGAGCATTCATGTACCAGTTTTTGTGTAAATATTTGTTTCATTCTTCTTGGGTACTTTCCTATGAGTGGAATTGTTGAGTCATATAATACTCTATATTTAAACTATAAGGGTCTCACTTCTCCATTTCCTCACCAGCACTAATTATTACCTGTATTTTAAAAATTATTATAGCCATCCTAGTGAGTTTGAAGTGGTATCTCATTGTGATTTTGATTTGCATTTCCCTAATGATTAATAATGTTGAGCATCTTTTTATGAGCTTGTTGGCCATTTGAGTATCTTCTTTGGAGAAATATCTATTTAGGTTCTTCTGTGTTCATTTTTAATTGAAGTGTGTTTGCATGATTCTTACACAGAGCAAAATACAAACGCAAAACTTAAGAGAACGTGTGACTCCCATTTAATTTTCTTTCACGATAGCAAAGCTAATATACAAATACATTTGGGAATATCAGTCATCATTACAACACAATGAAGATCAAATAATGCAGAGAATAGAACCTAAATGAAGTATAATTGTGATATATTTGGATCTGTTTGAAAAAATAAGTTAACTCCAGTCTGTGACTGCACATTTATCTCAAGCATTAGCAGCAGTTTATTTATTTGATTTTCTTTCAGCTAAATGCCAAAGAACTGTTAAATTGCCAACAGGCCTTCATTTTGTCAGAATTGAGACTAAAGCACCCAAGAGAAGTTAACAGAGTTCTTTTCCATTGGGTGGGCTATTATTAGACAAGGTTAACTTTGCTTTTTAATGTTTCTAATAAAGACTGTATGATTATCCCCACATACAAGCCCATCCCACATCCAACAGTTATTTGACTGCATATGACCTAATTATAAAACCATTAAAACCTGTGTACCATCTAAAACTAACTTTAAAAATAAGATATCTTTAGTAGAATTGTCTTTTATATTTTCTTTTTTAGTATGAGCCTCCAATATGAAACCGAGAGTTGTCTTTGCTGGACTTTTTAGTAGATAGGCACCACTCCCAAACCTGCAAGATCCCTGGCTACACCAAGATGCAATAATTTTTATGATAAAGAAGTATTATTTCACTAAATAATTTGCTACAACCTGAAGCCCCACAGAGCCTGATGGTGTCTAAGCATTCCATAGTTAGTTGGTCACTTACAGTTCGTTATCAACTCTGCAGAAAGTACTGCCACTAGCAGAGTCTGCTTACTAATTTTTGTTGTTGTGGTAATTCTGTATCCTCTTCCAGCCCATCTTTCTTTTAATATCCATGGTATCTAAAGTTTCTCTCCACATAGTACTAACAAAGGAAGCAACAAAGTGTCTTTTCTGTTCGTGACACCAATTCTTTCAGTGAAACCCCAAATTCTTGCAATAAAGTGTCAGATTAGAGAATTTCACTTCCCAAGCCTTCTCTTTTTATGGTAAGATTGCTTTTGAAAATTAAATAAACGCATGCTAGAAGAAGGTCAGGGTAGATTTTTCCCTTCTCTTTCTAAGACCTTAGAGTCAAAAAGGTTAGTGTCAACTTAGTGTCAGGTCAGACCAGACTTCAAGCCTTAGAACTGACCTTTATTGGCTAGAATGATTTAGGTAGGTTTATTTGACAAGTTCTAACTTTCAGATTTCAAAATATACTCCAGTTTAAGCAAGAAGGAAATCGTAAAGGAATATAGGGAAGCTCCCAGAAGCTAGTCTCTATGTTGAGTTTTCAGTAACAACTCCCAGGACACACTGCAGAGTTATTCTCTTCCACCACCTAAGCCAGCAAGACAGCTGCCCTGCACGCTGCCTTTTTATTTTCCATATTGACATTTACAATAGGTAATTGTTTATCATTGTGCAGTATTATTTGAGTTACAAAACACAGCTACATTTGACAGTATAAAAAATACTAAGAAGGAACTTGCAATTTTAAAGCCTGCCACACTTCCAATCTTTAATAGCCAGTGAAAATGGACATGTGAAATTGATTTGGGGAATGGTGGAGTAAATATCGGGATTAAATACTAGGTAACCCAAATTTCATGTCCAAATATGCCAACTCATTTACTGTGTGAGTTCAAACAAGGCACTGAACCTCTCTGACCTCAGAGGCCTCATCCAGAAAAAAAGGAATTGCCCCCAAACAACTATTAAACCCGTTCTTAAATTCAGTAATTCTAGGAGCATTAATGAGCTCTGAAAATTATCACAGTAGATGTTTTATCCACTTTTAATTTTTAATGGAATGTGTTTTCTCATGATTTAAAAAAATTATACATTCTCACTTTTCAAAGATAGGAAGCTACAAATAAAAAATAAAAGCTACTTGTAATTCCCACTACTTTGCATTTTATCATTCCAGTCTTCAGTCTCAATGACTTCCCTTTCCCTTTCCCAATTATTACACTCTAGAAGACCCAAATGAGGCATTACTATCTTTTTTTTTTTAAGTAGGAGTCTTACTCTGTAGCCCAGACTGGAGTGCAGTGGCCCCTTCCGGCCACCGCAGCCCCGACCTGCTGGGCTCCGGCAATCCTTCCGCCTCAGCCTTTCAAGTAGCTGGAACTACAAGCGTGCACTACCACGTCCGGCTAATTTTTTGATTTATTGTAGAGATGAGGTCTCGCTTGCCCAGGC
>CAUYQG010194128.1:0-27383 GCA_963574415.1 Tarsius wallacei
TGTCACTTATTTTGTAGTTGTTGCTGTTGCTGTGAGGGTGAGACAGGAGATAGCTAAAAAAAGTTTAGGCAGACAGACAGGCGGGTCCTCTGATAACAATGTAGTGAATTCCTGGCAGGCCTCTCATCTCAGCATTGGTAAACAAGCTCCTTGAAAGCCTCTCAAGCTAAAGCTAAAATCCTCACTGCTGGGATTGAAAAGCAACCAATCAGAAGAGCAACAGCTCACAGCTAGTGCTAGCCAATCAGCTTGGACTTAGGGCTATATAAGCACCAGGTTTTCAGCCCCAGATGGGCAGCCCCTCCCTTCAGGCCCCCTCTCACTGTGGGAGCTTTTCTGTCCTGGATAAATCCTGCTTTCTCACCTTCCAGGTGTCCATGTCCCTCATTCTTCCTGAGCATGAGACAAGAACCTTGACCCTCAAGAGCTGCAACCTGAAGAGCTGCAGAAGATCATGAGTTGAAAGGTCATGCACCCCAGAGGCTGGCTCGCCAGCTGACAGAGCCAGCTGAACCAGGAGAGCTGCCGGGAGTGGGGGAGGAAGGCGAGACACCGATGCTGAGGCATCTAGGGGGCTAGGCTTGCCAGCAACCCCCACCCAGTCGCAACACTCAGGGCTTGGCTTGCCAGCCCATTAGAACTGACACTTGTGGGGCTAGGCTTACCAGCCCCTCCACGACCCTCTCTGCGGCGTGGCTGGCTGACCCATTGAGCTGACACTCTTGAAGCCCAGGCTGACCTGAAAAATCTGCATCAAGGGTGCATGGTAATTGCACGATTTCCAGTTTTCTTCCATTCTTAGCAGATGCCAACCACCCATTTTAGTTTTGAGGGAGGACTTTTGTAATATATTAATTTTAAGTGTCTGTAAATGGGGGGGGCAGTAAGCAGGAAAGGTTGCAATTCAGTTGCGGAAATTAAACTTTTCTTGGGTTAATTTAGGGGGATTTCTAACTAACTTTAAAGTGAAATCCTATATGAAACATGTTCAAATGTGGTAAAGGATTAGATTAGGTTGAATTTGTTTATTTCCTTTGGTATTTGCTGGATAAATTGGAATTTATTTGTTTTAAACTATTTCAAAGGGTTTTGACTTTTTTATTGTTGATTGTGCTGTTTCCTGTTTCATTTGGAGAAAATGATGGAATTATGCTCTGTAATTTGCATTAGCAGAGATAAGACCTATTTACAGAACTAAGGAATAATAAACATTCTTATGAACTGCATTTCATTTTATTTTACAGAATTTTATTTCTTAGGAAAAATAAAATAATAATTTTTACTTATTTTACAAACTCTCAAGATAATACAGGAAACCCCAAATATTCCTTTAAAAATCCACAAAATGAATTCATTAAATGATTCCTTCAATAAAGTTGTTCTTAAGGAAAAACTTGTGGATAACTATGTGTTGATACTTTGGCAGACACAGGCATACAATAGTAAGCAAACAAGAGCAGTATTCCTAACCTCATGCAAGTTTAGATTAATTCTAATTAACTCTGGAACCCCATTAAATATTGACTCTAGGAGGAGAGAGATTCATTAGCCATACGACACAAAAAATATATATTGTTACAAACTGTAAGAATTCCTTTGAAGGGAAAATATAAGCGATCATAAAATAGTATTAAAAAGAACTGCAGTTAGAATATCAAAAACACATTACTGAGAAAATTGCATTTAAGGTGAGATTTAAAAGAAAAGGGTGATTTGGAGTTCACTGCTAACCATCTAGTATAATTTGATTAGGAAGAACTAAATATAGTTAAAAACTAACATTTACTGATTATTTATTTACTAAGTGTCAACAACTATTGTGAGCACTTCATATGGTTAACACATTTTAGTCGCCCAACATCTTAAATTTTATTTTTAGCTCACAATGGAATAATTGGGACTGGATTTCCCCTATGATCTGTGAACAACTAGAAAACTAAACAAGATCTATGAAAACACTGTTTTTATACTTTGGACAGCAGGCAGCACAGGACCGTGTTTCTCAAAAAGAGGAGGGCAAATCAGT
Source organism: Tarsius wallacei (assembly GCA_963574415.1). Taxonomy (NCBI): domain Eukaryota; kingdom Metazoa; phylum Chordata; class Mammalia; order Primates; family Tarsiidae; genus Tarsius; species Tarsius wallacei. Next base: position 2,027 of record CAUYQG010194128.1, read on the forward strand.
GATCCCTACAACTGTCTCAGATTTCTACCTTTAAGCACGTCCTTATATTCATTACAAGCCTAGAAGTCGACAGAGCATGATGTTTCAATGAGTTGGGGATCAAGAAATCAGCATTCAAGGGGACAAAGCCAACTAAATTTTACAGGGCAAGGTACCGTGTAGACAGACGCTATGCAGAGAAAGTGCTCTAGAAATATGTAAAGTCCCCTTGAGTCTTTGAGCCCTAAGTTGTGCATGCATGGCGTATGATTCAGTAAGGCCAGGTAAAGAATAATTACCTGGAAGTTGGATGGTAACCATTTCTCGGATCTTACTCAGGGTTGGAAGACCTGTACTTTCTAAACAGAGTGGCATCACCTTGGATACATGAAATATTCATTAGACATCTAGAAGTGTCATGCTTTAATAGTTGGACTAAAAAAGCTATGGAATAAAGGTGACTCCAGACACACCCTAACAAAACCTAGAAACTACCTTTGGGAAAATAAGCATGGAAAAGCCTAAGCTAATCTACTAGTAACTTAACTGTCTAGTTAAACAACATTATTTAAAGACAGGCAACAAAAAACAGGCCCATAATAAAATATTTATAACATTTTGAGACAAAAGATAAAATAAAAATATAAAGCAACAATTGGACATTAGGCAATGAAGAAGAACAGTCCCTGAGAGATCAAAATCAAACTACATGGGCTTTTTTTTTTTTTTTCCTTCCAGCTTGTGGCCTGGAAAAGGTTTCCAGGTCAAAGTACAGGAAAGATGCTCAAGCAGAGCTGCCTTCAGTTGAGATAATGCAGCTTGAAGCTCAGAGAAGATAAGGTGCTGGAGTTTACAGGGCCGGGTACCAATGGGAAAAGAGCTATATGGAAAAAAAAAATAGCCCTCTAGGGGTATTTAGAAAGTCCTACTTGAGTGTTCAGTCATTAGGTAAGAAAAATACCTAAGGCCAGAAAAAGACCATCTGAAAGAACTGGAAGGCAAAGTCCCAGTGTTAAAACAGAAAAAGGAATGGAGCCAGTTTCCAACATTAGAGAGGAAAACCTTATAATTCACCAAGAATTGTTAGAGAATGAGGATGGATCTGCCTCAGTAGTGGAAAAAGTTACACCTAGACTAAATCCATCTCACCTAGAAAAGCTAAAAAACAATGTCTAAAAGAATCAGATTATTTCAGCGTAATTCACCTGCATCTCAGAACAAATCTCAAGAATATATATCCCGCCCCCCCGCGGGGAAAGCCTTCATTTGTTGATGGTAAAACGCAAAAAACAAGAACGTACTGTGTATGAAAGGGGGTATCATCCAGAGAGTGGTCTCAGGCTGGCAGTGAGGCCCATGACCCTCAGTAGGGTGGCTACGTCGGGGTGCCTACGAGTCCTGCGGGGCCCTGGTCCAGCATCTGCCCAATCACAGCGGTCCCCAAGGGTTTGAGGCCCACATTGTCCAGAAAGATCCCGAAGGCCAGCAGCTTTGCCTCATACATGTGCAGCAGGTCGTTGTGGGCCTTGCAGACCCGGGCCAGCTCATATTGCAGGTCCTTAATGGTATTGATTCCAGGACATCCGCGAGCTTGTGGGACACCAGGTTTGAAGCCGCCAGCACCTCGTTGAACTGCACCTCCTTCTTCTCCACGGCGTTGCTCAGCACCTGCAGCTTGCGCTCCAGCACCAGGTTCTTGAAGCCGTCTTCTGCTGCAAGTCTTGGATGGCCGCAGCTAACTTCGAGTAGAGCTCGTTCCGCTCCTGGGGCGCCTTGAGGAACTGCTGCTCCAGTACTTCGTGCTTCCACGGCGGGCCTCTCAACTCTTTCTCAGAGACTTTCAAAAGCGCTTTTGTGCAAAGCAGGGTCTGTTTGTCCCACTCCTAGTTCCCGAGCTGCCTCTGCATCTCATTCATCTGGTCCTCAGCTTTCTGGAGAGGATCTGCCAGGCGCTTGTTTTGCACGGACACCTCTGCCATCTCCCTCTCCAGGAGGTCTTCCCTCTTCCGCATGTCCTCTATCTGCTCCTTGAGGGAGTTGATGAGGGCCAGGTTGTTGAGGGTGGTGTCGTTTTCGGTGAAAGCCTCCTCATGACGTTGCATCAGCGTGTTGCTCTGGCCATTTTTTCTCTCTTCTATTTCATGGAACTCAGTCTTTCTCCGCAGATCAAACTCGTTCCTCAGCATCTTCATCTTCTTATCATACTTGGCCTCAGTTTCTCGAACTTGCCTCTCGAAGTCATTCCTCATCTTGGGGATCTCCTCAGTGTGTTTCAGCTGCAGGTTCTTCACCACCACCTCATCGGCCAGCTCCTGCTCCTTGAACCCCACCTTCAGTGCCTGCAAGTCCTTGCATAGCACGCTCTCCTGAGTACGATGCTCCTTCTGCGCCAACTTCATGGCCACGTTGCTCTCAGCCTTCATCTCGGTCAGGTTATTCTGGTGCTCATTCAGCAGGTGCTTCGCCTTCTGCTTGTACACCTTGATCTCCACCTGGTGCCTCTCCCCGGGCTCCTCCATCTTTGTTCCGCAACTCGGCCTTCTTCTCCCGCACCTGTCTCTGCGTGATCTCCCAGAAGGTGTGGCTCTTGTCCCGCTCCAGCTGGAAGTAGTTGCGCTCCTCCAGCTCGCGGTCCAGCTCCTTCCCGGATGCGGCTGACACGTTCCTCCACCTGCTCCTCGCTCATGTTCTCCGGAGCGGGCCCATCGACAATCGGGGTGCCTTTGGCTTTGCCTTTCTTCCGTTTCTTTATGGGGCCCTCTCTGTGCGTGGCTTCTTCGCCTGGAAGGTCAGGGTATCTTCTTCTTAGGATCACCCGGAGGTGAACAAATGCAGAGAAACACGTGCGGCTGAAAATGAGTGCACGGGACTCAAGATATAGTTTTAAAAATACAAAACTGCCGAGGAGGAGGAGGAGGAGGAGGAGGAGGAGGAAGAGGAGGGAGGAGGAGGAGGAGGAGGGGGAGGAGGAGGAGGAGGAGGAGGAGGAGGAGAATAGAAAGAAAGAAAACAGAACAGAAATCGAAGTCTGGTGTACAATCAAAATTTTACAGCCATGAAAAGTGGCAAGATAATACAAGTCACAATAAGGGAAAATAATTAATCAAAACTAACTCCAAAATGACATAGATAATGCGATTACTAGAGAAAGACATTAAAACAGTTATTCTATCTTCCATATATTCAAGAGACTAGACCAGGATTTCTCACCTTCAACATTATTGACGTTTTAGTCAATGACCACATAAGTTTTGTTTTATTATTTTTATTTCCATAGGGGCTGTCTTGAAAAATATTTGATTATTAGTAGCATTCTACCCAATAAAAAACAGTAACCTACCCCACACCGTGACAATGAAAATTTATCCAGTCATTGCCAAATGTCTTCTGAAGGGATAAAATTGCTACTGACTTAGAGTCACTGGTTTAGAAGAAAAGATTGAATATGTTCAATAAAAATAAGATGGCAAAAAGACTGAAATCAAAACTCTAGAGTTCAAACTGCACTGCCCGAGATAAAAATGACATTGGCTGAAATTAATTGCAGGCTGGTTATTGCAGAAGACAACATTGGTGGGTGAAAAATATTATCTGAGAATAAAGACTGGGGGAAATAACAGAGCATAGATGAACTGCGAGAAAATTTCAAGTAGCTAAATATACATGTAATTGGAGTCTCCAAAGGAGAAAAGATAGGAAGGAGAAAAAATATAAATAATAAATTTATAAATTATCCAAATAGGAAGAAAACTACACATCTAAAATCCAGGAAGTGCAATGAATTTAAAGCACAAAAACTACAAAGAAAACCACATCAAGGCTCATCATAATCAAATTGCATAAAAATAGTACAAATTGCATAAAAATTTATCAACCAAAATAAAATAAAACGTATGCAAAACATAAAAAAAGACACAGAAAAGACACATTATGTGCAAAAGAACAAACAAAAAGAAAGGCAGATTCTTTGTTGGAAACAATGAAATCTAAAAGACAATAGAGCAAATGCTTTAAACTATTAAGATAAAGAAAAGCAAGAAAAAATGTAAATCTAGATTTCTTTACTCATTCAAAACATATTTTTCAAAACAAGATAAATTATTTTTCCAACTTTTATCAACAAACTTGCACTGTAAAAACGTTTTTAAAAAGTTCTTTAAACAAAAACAAAATGATTACAGATGGAAATCTGGTCTTCATCAAGAGAAAGAAAACAGGAGACAGCAACTACATAGTTAAAATAAAGGCTTTTTTATTATTTAAATTTCCTAACGCATAATGAACTATTATTTAAAGATAAAATAATAACAATATATTATGAGTTTACAATATTAAGAAGAATGAAAATGCATGACAATAATAGCACAAAGCCTGAGAGAGAAAAAAAATGGAAAGTATACTGTTGTAATGTTCTTGTTTTATTCAGGAAGTAATGTAATATCACTTGAAGGTAGTATGTAATAAATTAAACTTGTATACTATAAACTCTAGCTTTACCACAAAATAACACAATGAGTGATAGCTAATAAGTTTACAAAAAAAGATAAAATAGAACCATATAAAAATTTAGTCCAAAAGGGAACAGAAATAGAGGGATAAAAGGAACAATAATATGGGGCACAGATAAAAATTATATTTTAAGATGGCACATTTAAACCCAACCATATCATTAGTAACCTTAAATAGAAGTTTAAACATGCCAATTAAGTCAGAAATTTTCAGATTAGATTTTTTCTTAAAAAAGACCTAACTCTACTCTGCTTAGAAGAAAACCATTTTATATACAAAGAACATAATAGATAAAAGTGAAAAGATGGAAAAAGACAATGCTGATAAGCAAGCTGGCAAGTCTATATAAGAATCAGACAAATAGATTTGGCAGCACACATGGGGCAAATAAAGATATTTTCTTGTAAACAAAAAAAACCGAAAGTAGCACATCTATGAGAAATGTACAAGGAAGTCTTTGGACTGAGGGAAATTTTACCAAATGAAAACATTTTTACTAAACTTGTGTCAGACTTTTGGAAATTATACTCTGGGTAGTCACCTGGAAAAAGTGATGAAAGAGAAAGAAACGTTGAAAGAGCATGACTTGATATGGCCCACCCTGGGAAGTTAGCATCTTAGCTACCAGGGAGGAAGAAAGGGGGAGTAAAAAAGAAAAAAGGTGTTTGAACACTTCTCATGTTGGAGTGCATTCTGGATAGTTACCCTTTGAACTAATTTGAGAGAGAAACAGAGAGAGAAGTAATTTAAGAAAATCATTCCATTCATTTGTATCAAATTTTTTTTGTTTGTTTGTTTTTTTGGTTTTTTTTTGAGTTGGAGTCTCGCTCTGTCGCCCAAACTGGAGTGCAGTGGCCGCTCCCGGCCACCACAGCCTCGACCTGCTGGGCTCCGGCGATCCTTCCGCCTCAGCCTTCCAAGTAGCTGGAACTACAGGCGCGCGCTACCAAGCCCGGCTGATTTTTTGATTTATTGTAGAGATGAGGTCTCGCCAAGTTGCCCAGGCGGCTCTCGAACCCGCGGGCTCAGGCAATCCACTCACCTCAGCCTCCCAAAGGCGCGGGATTACAGGCTGAGCCACCGAGCCCGGTTTGTATAAAATTTTAAGGGAGTTCCCATCATTGTCAGCAACTCTGACCCTTTCAGATATGATTCTTGCTTTTTTTGGTTCAAGGAGAATAGAGAATTAGAGAACAGAAACTCCCTAATCTACCTACTGTCCCAATATTCATATCACTGGCACAATCACAAGGACTTCACTTTTTCCTCCTTTTAGTCATGAATAGCATCCATTATCACAAAATACACATTGCATATAAGGCAGCAGCCTCCAAAGTAAACATAACGTGATGTGATAGTTGAATGCCTGCAAAATGATCAGACTTGAACTGAATTTTTGCAAGATTAATGCTTTAAAAACTAAATTGCCTACTCTTGGAAGAGAATAAAAAGTAACAATTCCAAAGACGAATTGGAACCAGAGAATAAAAACATTTAATATAAATAGTGAAACATGAAAATTCCAAGTCACTCTTTCTGGAGTATTCATTTGGAACTGCCATAAACTAGAGCTATGAAGCTCTTAACATTTAAAGGGACAGACGGTTTCTCTTGATTTAAAGAAAATATCCTAATTTAGAAAGTATATGTTATTTAGATGACTTGAAGTTGTCTACTATAATGTATCTTTATGCACCATATAATTTTCTATTATTCAAAAGGAATAAAATGCTAAATAAATGAATTCATTATTTTACCATTGAACTGTAAAATTTGTAAGAATAATTATTTAAATATTTTTTTACACATAACATCTAACCCTAATACATTTTTTGACTCTTAAATTTTTTTTAGAATTAAAATATTTTTAAGAATAGTTTTGATAAAGTTTTTTTTCTCTAGCTGGAAGGACCTATGTCCACTAAGAAATGTGACCATCACAGCAGGATTTTTATGGATATCCAGAAATAGCTCCACATTTGAAAGAGATAAAATTTTCCTTTATTTTTAAGCCTTATGAAAGTATTTTCATAATAGTTTTCTGTAACTTCCTGGTCACATATTTGCAATATTTCTAATACATAGAAGGTGTAAAAAAAGTATACACATTTTAAGAAAGGAAAAACTGTATTACAATTGTAATACTCAATACATACTAATAACAAAATATGAAGACAAGTCATGTTTGACTTCTGCAATTACAAGAGGTACTCAAAGTGGTTACCGTCATCGTCCAGACACTTCTGATTATGGCAAACTAAAAATAGTACGTAGATAACATCTTTTAAAATGCATATGCATTTTTTGGCACCTTCCCAATATGTGAAATTAATGACAGATAAGATACAGTATTATAAATGTTTTCCATTTCTCTCCATTCTCCTGCAAGTTAAGGAGGAAGGATGTGTCCTCATCACACTTGTTCTTAATCTCCCAGAATTTCCCAGTTATTGTCATAAAAAAAGATATACTCTTAATGAGAAAGACTGCCCTAAAAATTCAAACTAATTTTATTAACTTTTATCTGTTGGATTAAGTCTCCTTGAATTCGGCTCCTTGGAAGCCTGGAACATGGGCTGGTATAACTCCATATAGATTATACATAAACAATTCTACTTTTTGAAGCAAATGTGAGAATTTTGTGCATTAATCTAATCAGCCACATAAGTATTTTGAGAGCCACTATCATCTTTTTCTGCAGGAGATTTCAACTAGTATTAAAGTTAGAAGATCAAGTCACAATTCATTATCTGCAGACTTGGAGATATCTCACAGATAACTTTCAGCTTCAAACCATGATACTGAGTCTGGATTTAATGTTTGACTTTCTTGTTGACAGGGTGAGTAATTTGAAACTGATTTGATAGAAGTGACCCTCAACTAGAACAACTTGATATATTAACAAGTTCTTTTTGCTGTTAGTTTGCACTTCTCAAGAACCTCTTAGTCAAGGAAAATAAGTTACTTTAGAGGAGAATTAAATAAAATAAACCAGAAGAGTAAGATCTTCTTCACATATATTTATTCTTATTCAGGGTTTCCTTGACCCTTCAATAATAGAAATGGCAAGTCTGAATTATTCTTTTTCTATCCAAACTGCTATAGGAATAAGAAGAGAGTGGAGGAGACAGAGAGAAGAGAGACAAGAAGTAGAAACTTAAGCAAATAATTGATTGATGTAAATTCATTGTGAAAATTTTGCTATTATGAGAATAAATATGCAAGAATATGTTAGATGTGATAATAATAAAAAGACCACAAATTAAATTAAGAGATTTGGTAATCCTTAAAATAATATCCATATCTACATTTTCTAGCATGGATGTCAAAAATTTTGTTTTAATTTCCAAAGCAGCACACTCCACTTGTGGTACCACACTCAAGCTTTGTTTCATCCTACCTCTTATGTTAATAACAGTTTTTGTAATCTTTCACCAGACTTTAAATAATCTTCTGGCCTAGCATTTTTACAATCTGAATAAAATGTAAATGTAGAATAAGGATATATAAATACAAACATAAATGTTTTGTTTGAGGGTTCAAATCTAAGGACAATGTGTCTTTCACAAATAGAAGTGGCATCTTTGTCTTTCTATATTAAATAAAAGAAAAGTTTACTAAGATGCCTCTTTAATCCGTCATGATATTGGTAATCTATTTCAATACTCGTCCATTTGTTTGTAATCTGATGATGTAACAACCAAAGAATGCAATGATTAACTAAAAGAAATAGTATTTGAAAGTTTTTTGTTATTGTGGTTTTTTGTTAAGCCACAAGAGAAGAGTAGTAATGTAGTTTTCAAACAATTTGTATTAAAAAACCACAAAAATGTAACTGAAATATCTGAATACATAGTATCTAGTTTATTATTATTGCTCTTATTATTACTACTATACTTAAAGTTGACTGAGAAATTCAAATCTGAGGAAAATGATCTAAATCCAATGTTTTTTTCCAAAACCTCTTCAATGGATGTTTTAGGTTAAGTGCCCACTTACCCTTTCTTTTGGTTCCTGAATCCAAATTACTATACAGCGAGAATACATTTTCAATATAACTCTGAGGTATTGCGTGACAGTAACCAAAAGAAAACAGCTAAGCTCACAGTATTTTATTTGTAAAGGCAGGAAAGTGAGCCAATAGATTGAAAAAGATTTTCAAGAGCAGAAGTTTAAACGAAAAGCATTTTTGTTTTTATTTTTGGAGATTTAGATTAATAAACCTTCCAAGAACCCACACAAAGAACAAAGGCAGCAACTCAGGTTTTAAACAAGCAAATGAAAAGTTTAATTTTCTTTTTAAAAAAATATTTTTAATGATGACAAGATCTTTTCTGCTGATAGTAGCATTATTGTTCAACAAACAGCACTCTGAAACATGGCCATTCAACTGACTGGATGGGTTTAATTTCTATGAAGTTTCTCAGTAACTGATTTCTACAACATTAGACAGTGGGTCATCAACTGAACTAAATTAGATCTCCTAAAATACTTATTGCTACATTAAAAAATGTCCCCTAACTTAGTGGCTTTACACAACAACATTTATTATCTCACACTTTCTGTGGATTAAGAATTCGGGCATGGTTCAACAGAGTACTCAGTGTATTGGTATCCACAAGGCTGAAATCCAGGTGTTAACCAGGGCTGCAGTCTCATTTGAAGGCATAAATAGAAATAGTCTGCTTCCAACATCACTTAAGTAGTTGATGGCAGGATTCAGTTCCTCAAAGGCTTTTAGATTCAGGGCTTCTGTTCCTTGCTGATGGTTGGCCAGAGGCCACCCTCAGCTCCTTGCCATGGGATTCATGGATTCATGCAAATTAATTCATCAGAGTAAGCACACAAGAACAAGAGAGTGCCAGCCAAAAAAAGAAGTTATAGTCTTTAATAACCTAATCTCAGAAGTTACATGTTATAATTTTTGCTGTTTTCTGGTGATTAAAGCAATCACTTGGTCCTGCCTATACTCAAGAAAAGAGGACATCACTATGATATGAATACCAGAAGTCAGGGATATTGGGGAGAAATTTTAGGTTACTGGTCACAATATCTGATCGTTTTGTAGATTAACATATGAAATACAGTAATCTTCATGCTTTAAATAATTATTCAGATAAAAAACGACTTTTGCTTATTTTTAAATATACAAATGAATGTATAAAAAGTGGTTGGTGTGTTGGTCACTGTTAGAGATTTTTAAAGAAATAGATGTAGACGTTTTCTTATAATCTGTGCAGTAGCTGGTGGTGATGCATGTTTTTCTCTGAGTGATCTACATGTGTACCATTTAAGTAGAAAATTGTTCATATTCTCAACATACCTATAATCATTTTTTCAGAATGCCAACTTTTTTTTTTATGATTTCAGAGTTTCTGAGGGTTTTCTATTTTCAATTTTTAGTTATATTCCAGATTTTTATCCTTAAACTTTAAGGTGTTCAAATGGCTATATTTTCTTTATAAAAATAATATGAATCCTATTGTTTCAACAATTTAATTGTCCTTACATTCATTCATTCATGCACATGTTCCCACACAAACTTACATACATTCAACTGAATGTGTCTCTTACTCAGGAAGTCCTATATATAACTATATAAGATAGCACACCCTCAATTCCTCCTTTTTTGGTGGCAATTGACTTCAATTCCTCTTTGGGGCTTGCCGATGGCAGCAAACTAAGTGAAGGAATAGAAACATTTGGATTTGCATCTTATTTCTCACTTCATTAACTGCATTAACTTCCAAACTGATGAATTCTTAGAATTAAGATGTCATTTACATTTAATACCAAAATCACTTTTTTTTGCATTTAAAACCTTTAATTGTATTTTTGAATTCTAATTCTAATTGTGCTAGTCAAAGTCTTAATTAGATTTATGTCATAGGGCTATGAGTTAGCTGAACAATAGCAGGACTTGGCAAGAAGATTTTCTATATAAGAAATTGAAAGATTGCTTAAAATGTAGACTGAATGCAATGTAGACTTTCTATACTGTGTAACTTAAAGTATGTGTCTAAGATTGGTGAATGGTGTGTATAGGTAACTATTGATTTATATAGAAAGATCAAATCTAGGCACCTGAAGAAGAGACCTTTCTTTTTTCCTACAAGTACAGCCTGTGTGGGATTTGTATGGAGTCTCATTTAATAAGAGATTTTATTTTGCTGTTTACTTACAACAGTGACAAATGGTGGCCAGAAGGAAAAGTAAAGTATGTAATCAATCTTAACACCTTTGTTGTTTTCCTGAGAGAATAAAAAAAGACTAAAAAAGGACAAAGCAAAGATACTACGAAGGGAAAAACAGAAAAAATGTCTCTTTGTTTCTGCTATTGATGATGATGGTAGTGGTGGTGATAATGACAATAGTTATCACAAAAAAAATGAGAATTGCTATTTCTGATTATTAAAAGTCATTGAAAAGTATTATCATGTTTTCACAGACAATGATATTTGAGATTCACAGAAGACAAAAATGTATCTAAATTGACACTTCTAAAAATATTAGAGTAATATTAAAATCCAGCTCGGTCTTTCTTCAATCTGGTCCTTTCCATTATTTCATGCAGGCTGTCATAAAGACACTCAGTGCCACTGGTAGCTACATCTATTTATCACCCTTACTACAGTTGTAATCGCATATGAAGTCTAATTCCTGTAGTTTCTTTCTGATAAATGCTTAGAACTTGTTTTTTTATTTAATTTTTGACATTTTAAAAACACAAATATAATTACAACTATGTGGAACTAGTCAAAGAAAAGGAAACATATTGTGCACATTCAAAGAACAGCAAATTTTATCTTTAAAAAAAAAAAAACCATAGCAGATAGTAAACTACAGCTTCTGTCACCAGCCTAAAAATCCAACAAAACTCAACAAAATAAAACAGGACTAATTTAGATTAACACTGCGCATTCAACTTTACTGACTTTATTATGATTTTAGTAACTGCTCATTCAATTATTGCTAAAAGAAGACATTTAGAGCATGAGATTTGAAGTCAAACAAACATGGAACAAATCCCAGCTTTGCCAATAGCCACAGGGCTTTATATTTAACTTTTTTTTTTTTTTTTTTGAGTTGGAGTCTCACTCTGTCGCCCAGACTGGAGTGCAGTGGCTGCTCCCGGCCACCGCAGCCTCAACCTGCTGGACTCGGGCGATCCTTCCGCCTCAGCCTTCCAAGTAGCTGGAACTACAGGCGCGCACTACCACGCCCGGCTAATTTTTTGCTTTTTATTGTAGAGATGAGGTCTCTCCAAGTTGCCTGGGCGGGTCTCGAACCCGCAGGCTCAGGCAATCCACTCATCTCAGCCTCCCAAGGCGCAGGATTACAGGCTGAGCCACCGAGCCCGGCTCATAGTAAGTTCTTACCCTTTTGCCACCAAATCCTACAGGCAAAGCCCAGGGGTTGAAGATGTCAAGGGTACTACACTTTGCAGATTGTGTCAGAAAATAGCATCCTGTGATGAGGATAAATGAGTGAGAAGCACAGTAATTAGCCATATGTACGTATTTCCTTTAACCATTTGTTTTAGTTGACATGAAAAGTGAGATTCTGAACAAACAGCAGAGACAGAAAGAGTCAGAATAAAAGAGAAAGTTAGAGACCAAGACTGTAGGTGAAGAGAAAAAAAAGAGTATCAATTCAAAAGAGTATCGATTCAGAATATTGCCCGGGAGAAATTCCTATATATACATATTTTCTTATTACATTAAGATAATATTAATGAGAACTGATATAAATGAATATATTCATGAGAATTCTTTAACTTCAAATTATATGCTCATATGCCAATATTCTTCTGAGGATACTCAATCTTCTCCTCTCTTGCCTCTGAAGCCTACAGCTGTTGTTGCAGGAGCAGCAGTGGCAAAAACAAATTGACCATCACATAGAATGCTGCTATAAAGACAAAATGAACACCAGTCAATTAAAAAAGCTGAAAGAAACAAATATATTTAACAAATTGGCCATTCTGCAAATTAGCTTTTGGACATAACATTTTGGAGTTATGCCCATAACTCGCTCCGGGCATAACAATTTGGAGTCTTTAAGACGTGATCCTGCAGTGAAAAATAGGAGATTTCCATTATTCACTAGGTATTAGCATCTCCCAGAAATTAGCAAAGAGAGCAGGATGTGTCTAAAAAAAAAAAGAGAGACATATTGGTGGTATGTGTCTGAGGCCATATCATTAGAAGAGTTTAGAGAGTCAACAAGCAAAAATGTATCCACATGCATCCACCACCGTACAAGGGAAACTCTGCATTCCACCCACTTAGAAAAACCCGCTCTAGAATAGGGCCAAGAGAGCATTCCAGAGTCAACTTCCTCCTGCTCATTCTGCACAGTACTCAAGCCAAGAAGCTCACCTACAACTTCTCCCGGGACCCTAAACGCAGAAAGTAGGGAAGCCTGGACAAGGGCTAGATGTGGGGCGGGCAGACAGACAAGACACTACAGTACAGCACAGTGCAGTTTGTCTTGAATCCCAGTTTTACTACTTACTACAAATGTGATCTTAGGCAACTTATCTGTGTAAGCCTCAATTTCTGTATCTATGAAATGGTACCCTATATCATAAGATTATTATGAAGATGACAGAAATAATCCAAGTCAATCCAAATATGATGTTAACAGCCTGACACATAAGAATTCAATAAAAATGTAACACCACCATCATCATCACTATTATTATTATTATTATTATTTTGAGTTGGGGTCTCACTCTGTCACCCAGGCTGGAGTACTGGGCATGATCTCAGCTCACCACAGCCTTGACCTCCTGGGCTCAGGCAATCCTTCTACCTCAGCTTCCCAGGTAGCTGGGACTACAAGCATACGCCACCATGCCTGGCTAATTTTTTTATTTTTATTTTTTGCAGAGATGAGGTCTTGCTATGTTGCCTACGCTGGTCTCAAACTCCTGGGCTCAAGGAATCCTCCCGCCTTGGCCAAAGTGCTGGGATTCAGGCATGAGCCACTGTACCTGGCCTCATCAGAAAGACTGAATGCTATATGAGGGAGGAACCCCCCCCCAATGAATTATCTTTTGGAGGGCAGACCCCTTGTAGTACACTCAGAATTTATTCCTCCAGGTCAATCTGTCAACCAAAGTTTTTACCTGGAAGTTTTGACAACATTGCATCACGATTTGCATTGCAAACGTCCCAGGTTGTGGCAAATAGGTAACTGGTTCTTCCACCATGACAATAAATACACTTGCCCACACCACACTGATTGTTCAGCAGTTTTTGACCAAAAATGGCATGACCCCTGTGCCCTACCCTTCCTATTCACCCAATCTCACTTCGAGTGACTTTTTTTTGTTTCTTCAGATGGAAAAAGTCCTCAAAGGAAATGTTTTGCCAATGTAGAAGAGGTGAAACAAAAAAAAGCACTAAAAGGCATCCAAATTGATGAGTTCAAAAACTCTTTTGAGCAGTGACAAAGCATCTCAATAGGTATACTGCATCAAACAGAGAGTAAAGATGACTGAAGTTTGATCATGTAAGAATAAATACACGATTTTGTATAAATACATTCTGGGTTGTTTGGGGGTCCCCCTTGTAGAAGTACCCAGGAAAAACACCTCGCCCAACTGCATTGGAGATGAATCTACTCTGCTCTGGGAACTTGCCCTTTCTCTCTAAGGAAAGCCCGAGCCACACCTGATGACCATGTCTAACCCAGGTGACAGTCACAGATCTGCTAATCAGATCTTTTAGGGGGAACTGGAAATAATCAAAGACACACAGAGAGGAGGCAGAAGGGGGAAGTCATGAGAAAGCAAAAGCCAGGAGGAGGCAGAAGTCATGAGTGGACAGAAGCAGAGAGGGCAGAGAAGTGGCACAGCAGAGAGAAGGCTGTCATCGCAGTAAGCACATAGGGGCGACCAGCAGCAGCGATGCTGGGATGGTGGTACACGAGGCCAGGAGCAAGGACACTGGGGCACCGAATGGTACATAGGTCACCACTCCTGAGTGACCTTCCTGCAGCCCCACCACGTTCCATCTGTGAGATTCAGCTGTTGGGTGGTTTGATGAACATAGTATGCCACAGGAAAAATGTGAACCATCAGCGAACCTTCCCTCCATCTCCATCTCCCCATCAGCACCTCATTCACTCAGACATCTCTGGAATGTAAGCAGCTTCTCCCCCATGCTTCTGCAGTAAAGGAATATGCTTAGAGGAACTGTTTCTTCTTGAAAGAGGTTTCTATGCACACGCAGAAACAAAAAGGCAAACAAAGCTCCAGCAGGGTTCCAGACCAATAAACTTCAGGGGTGTCTGTGGATTTTTTTCACCACCAGCACAGAGCAGCCTGTGTGTGCCACCTGGCAAGCTTTGGTTTCTTCTCTCAACCCACACAGAGAAGAAATACAAAAATAGCATTAATAAACCCCGAGGCTTGGGACGCTTCTGCTTTTGCATATACAAGCACATTCCTTCCAATTGCTGGATGAGAAACAGAGACAGGCACATGAAATGTGTGCCCAAAGCCAGGCCAGAGGGACCCCTCTGAGATTATGATACTGGATCCTGATCTGCCCACCCTTCCACAAACCAGGCCATATCAGGATGGAACTGACAGCAGCTTTCCCAGAATAAAAGGGAGAAGAGCATTTCCCTATTGAGAAAGGATGACAGGATAGGACATTTCAAAGCAAATGCAGCTACTCACGAGAGGGGTGGTCCTGGAGCGTCAGAGATGTGAAGTGCCCATGGGAAGACCAAGTAGGGACCACTAGGCCACAGAGAAACCAGCCCCTATAAAAACTCCTCAGTGGCGCTCAGGCACTCTGCAAAACCCCAAACATCCATTTATCTAAGGAACTGCTGCAGAAGTCACAGAGAGAACTGGGAAGGAGAAGAAAGCTTGTCAGGATCTGAACAGTCCAGGGAGACATAAGAGAGCAAGAGTAGCTTAGCTCATGCCTGGCAAAGGGACACAAGCATAAAGGAAGACCAGCTGCTTCAAAGGCCCGTGGGTCCTTCCCATTTTTTCTTGTCAAAGAGGGTCATCAGTGAGACTCAAGTAATCCTTTTTTGCAGATAAGAAATGGTCATGACCTGCCTTTGAGGCGAGGAGGAGGAGGAGGAGGGGCAGTCATTTTTTAGATCTCTGTAAAATCCCACAATAGCAGCTACTGGGGAGGCCAGCTGCTCCAAGTTCCATCAGCTGGTACCACTCATAGGCAGGGAAACCAGCATCCCTACATGCACTGGTGTGAGTGACTGCCCCATCAAATAGCCACATGCAAAAGTACTACCTATAGCCCTTCCCCAGATATGTTCCTTTGTACATGCAGAACACAGGAGACATACCTAGAAACATTCCAGGTTGGGTCTGAAAGATTTTAAGCTGAAAGATTTAATAGGGGATTTATTATGGACTGAAAGTTTATGTCTCTCCAAATTCACATGTTGACACCCTAAGCCCCAATGTGATGGTATTTGGTGATGGGGTCTTTGGAAAGTGATTAGACTTGGATGAGGTCATGAGGGCAGGACCCTCATGATGGGATTAGCGATTTTATCAGAAAAGAAAGAGGCCAGGGGTGGCTCACACCTGTAAACTCAGCACTTTGGGAGACCAAGGTGGAAGGATTGGTTGAGTCCAGGAGTTTGCAACAGGCTAGGCAACATAGTGAGACCTCATCGCTAAAAAAAAAAAAAGAAAAAAAAAATTAGCCGGGCATAGTGGCACGTGCCTGTGCCTGTAATCTCAGCTACTCTATAGACTGAGGTAGAAGGATCAGTGAGCAATGATCATGCCATTACACTCCAGCCTGGGTGACAAAGGAGATTCAGACTCAAAAAAAAAAAAGAAAAAAGAAGAGGCCAGGTGTGGTGACCCAGCACTTTGAGAGACCGAGGCAAGATTGTTTGAGCCTAAGAGTTCAAGACCTGCCTAGGCAATATAGCGAGAACTTGTCTCCACACACACACACACAAAATTAGCCAGACATGGTGGTGAGAGCCTGTAGTTGCAGCTACTCAAGGCTGAGGCAGAAGGATTGCCTGAGCCTGGGAGTTTGAGGCTGCAGTGAGCCATTGATTGCCACTGTAGTCCAGCCTGGGCAACATAGGAGACCTAGACAGAAAGAAAGACAAGGAGGGGAAGGAAGGGAAGAAGGAAGGAAGGAGAGACGAGCACCCACCCTCTCTCACTCTGCCATGTCAGACCACAGCAAAATGTCTGCAGACTAGGAAGAGAGCCTTCATCAGGAACTGACTCTGCTTAATCTTGGACTTCCCAGGCTCCAGACCATGAGAAATAAATGCCTGTTGTTTAAGCCACCCAGTCTATCGTATGTTTGATACGGCAGCCCGAGCTGACTAAGATAGGCTCTGATAATGGTGCCCCAAAACTAAAGCAAAAAAAAAGTAAAGTCTAGCCTCATGGCAAGTGATCATCTATTCTGGGACCTCAGAGATACATGATTCGTTCATTTACTAAGCAGATACTTTCATGGGGCTCTTCCTGGGAGATGCCAGGTATTGTGTTAGTCATGGGGTTGAGTCTAGAGGGGAGAGTGTTAAGTACAGATTGTGCTGGGCAGAGGAACTAGCCGTGGGTGTTATGGGAGTGCACAGAGGGAGTGCACATCAGCAAGTGTGGAGACAAAGTGACAGGACCTGGCCCAGTAAGATGTCCACATGTGAGGGTGACAGGTAGTGGGAAAAGACAAAGAGGCCGGCAGGGTGAGGCTGGGTCTGTATTTGAAGGTATTTTGAGAGAGGAAGGCCCAGGCCATATCTGCACTTAGAAAGCCTGTACGGGCAGCAGTCAGGTGCTATGGAAGCAGTTGCCAGGCTCCATGGTGATCCAGGTGACATCTGCCAAAAGCCTGAACAAAAGCAGCAACATAAGAGCCACACTACTTGACTCTGACTCAGTAGGCCGGGTACCGGGCCACCTGGATTATGTCACCCTCACAAGACACTGGTCAGGAAGGCATTCTTATCCATGTTATGAAACAGACCAGAGACGGAGTACCTTGCCCAGGGCACCCAGGTCCTGGAGTGGCAGAGCAGGGATTTGAGCCCAGACTGCCAGACCTCAGAGTGGTGTTTTCGCCACACATTAGGTTCTGCTGCTTGAAGACAGCAGGTAGCAGTGGGCAAGAGAAGACTTACTTCCAACATAACGTCTCATATGTGTTTCTAAAATTAAAAAAAAAACCCACTATGATGTTAGAATGCTCTTGAATACTCTTGCCTCAGATTTCACTGATCACCGTCTGAAAACTAAAGTGATTAAGAGACAAGATCTCGCTGTCCACACATCAACACCGCCCATGGTGGCAAATAGCTTCTTCCTCTTGCACGCCTCAGTGAAATCAGGCCTACAGAAAGTGGTCGGAGGGAGGGCTGAGAGGGAAGTGAGATTCTTCTGAAGAAAATGGTAGGTTTGCTGCGTGACACCACTTCGGGGTTGGGAACAGCTTCCTTCTTACCCTAAACCTTGTGAGGACTTCCAAGGAGAGCTTTGAAGTGGTTCCCTGCAGTTGACAGATACAGTCATGAGGGCCTGACTCTGCCTGGGAAGGGGCCTATTGGCTGTGGGATGCCTCCTGCCTTGGAAATCTAGAGAAAGAAGGGCCAGCTGGCTGCCCTGGTGTCAGAGGCAGGCGAGGGCAGGCAAAGGCTGTTTTGAGGGAGGACCGACCTTGCTCCCAGATGAGTATGTCCAGGAGGAAATATGAGGGCAGCATAGAAAGAGCAACTTGGAGTATCCTGGACCTTGTTAGACAGGGCTTCCTACAGAAGTAAAAAGGGAACTTAGAGCTCAGGTGCATGCGTGCTGGCTGAGGAAGGTGGCCAAGGCTGAGCAGGGGTGCCAGGCGGTCACCCGTAATCAAAGTATCTATCCATCTCAGGGAACCACTAGGCACAGGGGACTCAAAAAAAAACTAAGACACCATCCCCTTTAACTTCTGCCAGGTCCAGAGAGCAAAGCCCATCCCTGCTTCTGCCCATGCAGGGAGTGGGCAGGAGCAGCTGGTGAGTGGGGTAGAGGCCAGCAGGAGGAAGCACAGGGTGAAGGCCCACACGCCCTTCCCCACCTCAGGGCCAAGGCATATGGGGCCCGGGTATGGGATAACATTTAATGTGAAGTTGGCTTTGGGGTTTTATTATCCAGCCCAGCATGATAATGAGGCCTAGATTTGTGCCTCAAAGTAAGAGGACGACTGTGATGTACAAGAGTGAACAACAAAGTCATTGACTTTTTGCCCCACCTAAATTCTCATCTTTGAGAAACTCCTCTGTATGGGATAGACACAAAGAAAAATTACAATTGTTTCAACATATTTCATGCATTTGTTGAGCATGCTGATGACAGCATGTCAGGTCACATGGTGATTTTCTAGGAACTGACTAAGCGCTATTTGAATTCCAACCTGTGGACACCACAGAGAACTTGCAGAGATTCCTGGGACCACTGAGGAAGAGAGATGCAGATGAACTTGCTATATTTCAATCAAAATGAAATCTTCACGGAAGTATTTTCAGCATCTCAGAAACGTCTCCTGACAGTAATTCCAAAGCCGAGGCAACCACTTTTCTGTTCAAGTCATCTGGGTAACCACTTCCTCCCCCTGGCTGTGGAAACTTGATTTCTACAGCTGTGAAATGCCTGAGTCACCGAATCTCCCTGTCTCTCGTTTTCCCTCCTGGGGAGATAGGAGAACTCTTTCCAAGGTGAGTTTATTGTATGATTGTGACAGAAGCAATTTGAGAGTTTTTTTTTTTTTTTTTTTTTTTTGAGTTGGAGTCTCAATCTGTCACCCAGACTGGAGTGCAGTGGCCGCTCCCGGCCACCGCAGCCTCGACCTGCTGGGCTCCGGCGATCCTTCCGCTCAGCCTTCCGAGTAGCTGGAACTACAGGCGTGTGCTACCATGCCCGGCTAATTTTTTTTTTTTTTTTTTTCTGATTTATTGTAGAGATGAGGTCTCGCCAAGTTGCCCAGGCGGGTCTCGAACCCGCGGGCTCAGGCAATCCACTCACCTCAGCCTACCAAGGCACGGGATTACAGGCTGAGCCACCGAGCCCGGCTAACTTGAGAGTTCTGAGAGGAGACTTCCATTACAGGCAGTGGGCAGGAAAAAGTATCTTCATCATCCACAGCAAAGCCAAGGAGAAAAGTAAGATGGAAGCTAGAGTGCCACTGACTCCTGATTCTCCCTATTGGTGTCAGCACCGAGCACCATCTCTTTCCTTCCAGCCACTTTTGAGAGAACCCAGCCCAGTGAGTACGATGGAAGATGATGGAGGACTGGCCAGAGGACTGGGAGGAAGAAGGCCAGACTTCCAGATTAACATTTCTGTGCCTCAGTTTCCCCACCTCTGAAATAGAATGTCCTCCTCTTAAAGTTTAACCTGAGGAGATCCAGAGGTCAGGGAAATAAAAGTGAAACTCCTTTCTAGAAAGCTATTTTGTAGCATTTCACAACATATAAATCTCTTTTGCATACAAGGGGGAATCCCAAAAAAACAGAGTTATCTTTTGGAGGGTGGTCCGCTTGTACTACAGGCATCCCTGGCTGGACAAGTGTTCTAAGAACCCATTGGCATCAGTGTACCAGCTAGCGTTGTTGTGAGAGGCTGTGTTTGGATTCAGTGATTTGTTTCTGGAGATTCTTTGAATGCGTTTGCCCATTTCATGATCAGTGATTTACGAGCACACCTGCCAACACCGCGTGCTGAGTGTTCAGCAGTTTTTGAACAAAAATGGTATGACCTCCATGTCCCACCCTCCCTATTCACCTGATCTTGTCCAGGGTGACTTTTTTTTTTGTTTTCCTGGATGAAAAAAGTCCTCAAAGGGAAACATTTTGCTGATGTGGAAGAGGTGAAACGAAAAACAGCAGAAGTACTAAAAGACATCAAAACTGATGAGTCCAAAAACTGTTCTGAGCAGTGGAAAAAGTGTCTCGATAAGTGTATTGCATCAAACGAAGAGTACTTGGAAGGCTACTGAAGATTAAACGTGTAAGAATAAACACACAATTTTTTTTGGAGGTACAAGGCTATTTTTATTTATTTTTATATTGTTTTAACTTTTATTTTTTTATTTTAAAGATGTGGGGTACAAATCAGGGTTAGGTATACAAATGTTCATTATGCAGGTACCCTTGTTGATTCCCACTACTGTCAATCCCACCTCCTTGCCCCCCTGCACCCCCCCCCAGTTTCCTGCTACTGCCAATCCTTTTCTTATAGTATTATGATAGTTGTTCAAGTTCTGCCTATGAGTGAGAAGTGATACACAGTTCGTTGTTCCTGTGAAAGATCATTCAGTATTATAGACCTAAGTCCATCCAGGTTGCTGTGAAGTTCGTGATTTTGTTCTTGTTTATGGCTGCATAATATTCCATCATGTGTATGTACCACATTTTTTTAATCCAGTCCTCTTTTGATGGGCAACACAGTTGGTTCCATGTTCTTGCTATGGTGAACAATGCTGCAATAAGCATGCGTGTGCAGGTACCTTTTTCATAGAGTGATTGGAGTTCCTCCGGGTATATTCCTAGTAGGGGGATTGTGGGGGTGTATGGAAGGTTGATTTTACATCTTTTAGGAATCGCCACGATGTTTTCCACAGAGGCTGTACTAGTTTACACTCCCCTCCACAGTGTAGAAGTGTTCCCTTTTTGCCTCATCCTTTCTAGCACGTTATTTTTTTGAGTTATTGATGACAGCCATCCTGACTGGAGTTAGGTGGTATCTCAGTGTGGTTTTAATTTGCATTTCTTTGACAACTAGTGAGGCTGAGCATCTTTTCATGTATCTGTTGGCTGCTTGTATGTCTTCTTTTGAGAAGTGTCTATTCATATCTTTTGCCCACTTTGTAATGGGGCCGTTTGTTTTTTTCTTTTTGGCACATTTGAGTTCCTTAACACATAATTTGTCATAAATAAATTCTGGGTTTTTGTGGGTTCCCCCTCATTTTCTCTCCTCTCTGCCCAGTGGGCTACACGCTGTTGTTACAGGCGGCTGGGGGAGAATGGAACCTCAGACTCATGCAAGGATCAGCAAAGGGCATTTTTTTCTTCTCTGAAAACCTGAGTGCCCCCCCCAACTCTGTTGGTGACACACTCACCTGCAATTGTGACAGGTGACAGATCACTCTCCCTCTTGCTCCCAGTTAAGAACTAAGTAATAAGCACCAGAGTTGGGCAAAATGGAAAAGGAATGGTACCCCTAACTTTTCCAAGAAATGAGATAATTATATATAGAGTCCTACCTTTATGAGAGAAGTAGATGGTTATTTTCTTTTCTGACAACCAGAATGTATGAATTTGCTGTTTCTAACACTGTACCACCTCAAATCAAACATCAGAAACCACATGTAAATTTGCCTCTTTTTATTCTGTAAGAATTATTAATATAGTATTCTTACCAGAGACCTGAGGCAAACTACTAAATCCTGTAATTTCATGATACAGGCCACAAAATAACTGAGGTTTCAAAGAATACTTTCATTGTTCACTTATTCTTTTAAGGGCAATATTTCTTAAATACCTACTATGTGCCAGCCAACGTTCTCGTTTCTAGAGTATAGTAGTAAACAAAAAGTTCCTGCCCTCACAGAACTTTCTAGTTGGTAGAGGTAGCAATAAACGTATTAGCACATAAGTGATAAGTCCTGTGAGAAAGCAAAACATAAAGAAGAGGAAGAAAGGGCTGGGTCAACAGTGACACTTGAGCAGAAACCAGGAAGTAAAAGAAAGCATCAGTGGTTTGCTCAGGGGAGCATTCCACGAAGGGGAAGAGCATGTGCAAAGGCCCCAGGGTGGTTCAAGATGTTGGAGGAATAGTGAGATGCTGAGTGGGTTCACAGAGTGCCGTGAGGAAGCTGAGGTCACAGAGGCAATAGGCACCATGTGAAGCGAAGTTCACTGGAGGGTTAAAAGCAGAGGAGTAACAGGAACTGTCCCACATTTTAGAGGGATCACTCCAGCTGCTGCACAGAGCTAGGCCTCTGGGGTGAGGTTCGGGGGCAAGAGCAGAGACAGGAAAATAATTGAAAGGCTTGTGCATACATGCAGGCGAGATGTGGTAGCTGCTTAGACCAGCATATAACAGAGGGGTGTTGGGAAGAAACCAGAGTCTCAATATAGTTTCAGAGCAGAGCTGCCAGCATTTGCTGATGGACCCCATGTGGTATGAGAAGGAAGAAGAGTAGGGTATCAGGGACTGGGCAGGTGGAAGGGTGGAGTTCCCCCTTACTGAAATTGGGAAGAGAGGTTTGGGCAAGGGCGGGGGAAACTAGGAAGATTGTTTTGGACGCATTAAGTTTCAGAAGCCCATTGGCATTGGAGTGTAGACACTGAGTAAGCTGTTGGCTATGTGGGTCTGGAATTCAGATAAGGTCAGGACCAAAGATATTAATCTGGAAGTCATCAGCGACAGACGGTGTATAAAGCCCCAAGGCTAGGGGAGATCTCTTAAGATGAGTGAAGTCAGAGAAAAGGTCCCAGGACTGAGCCTCAAGCACTCCAAAACTTAGAGGTCAGGGAAATGGGGTGGAACTAGCAAGGGCACATGAGAAGGGCCCACCCATGAGGTAGAAAACCAGGAGTGGGTGGTACCTTGGAGGCCAGGTGAGGACGTGTTTGTAGAAGACAGGAGTGACACACCATGCCTTAGTCCTTGCTTTATGGATAAGCGTTCCTGAGTGCCTGGATGAGATGATACTATGCTTTAGGACGCATCATGGGTTCAGAGAGAAAGTGTGAGGTTCAACTAAGTCCCTAGGCTAGTTCATCAGATAAAGAGTGAAGGATCTCCTCTGTCTGCAAAGACAAGATGCAGGAGGATAGTCTGATGCAGTGACAAGTAGATGGATTAGAAACTGCTAGACTGATGACACCCAAGGGCACACATAAGTGAATGAGTGTCAACTCCAAAGGAAATTTCTAGTGACATGTCATTGGGCTCCATCCTTGGCCTGCTCAATCACGTATCAGTAAATTTTATCAGTGATAACAAAACTTGACTACAATCAGAACAACCTAGGAGGCTTGTTAAATTAAAGCATCCCAGTATCCACCCCAGATTTACCAAATCAGAATTTCCCCATGTGGCATGGAGGCAGGACAGTCTAATTTAGAGGAAGGAATCAAGGGAAGAGGCTGATCAAAATGTACAGCTGAAACCAAGTTGAGTTCAAAGGGGAACATGCTGGATGCTGGGTTCAGGCTCCGGAGCAGGTAGAGAGGTGGGCTGAAATAACCCTGTGTAAATGTGGAATCTTGCATTTTACTCTGAAAATCAGCCAGCCCTGAGGTGAATGGGGTAAACTAGCCGGGTATGTGACCAACTTGGGCCAGTCAGTGAGCTGCAGCCACAGGGATCAACAGTGGATCTCAGCTGGGCGTGGTGGCTCACACCTGTAATCCCAGCACTTTGGGAGGCGAAGGCAAGAGGACTGCCTGAGCCCAGGTGTTCAAGACCCCTCGGCAACATAGCAAGGCCTCATCTGACAATAAATTAAAAAATTAGCTGGGTGTGGTGGCAGGTACCTGTAGTTCCAGCTATTCAGAAGGCTGAGGTGGAAGGATCGCCAGAGCCCAGCAGGACAAGGCTGTGGTAACTGTGATCGTGCCACTGCACTCCAGCATGGGCAACAGAGGGAGACTCTAACTCAAAAAACAAAAACAAAACTGGATTTCAGCTTCACGAACACCAGATGAGGAGAGAAAGGACACAATCCAGCCATATTCTCAACAGTCACTAAACCTCCCACTCTGTGGCACAGAGGACATACTAGAGGGATGCCAGAGGAGCACCGCCAAGATGGTAAGGGGACTCCAGCCCACATCCTGGGAGGACCACCCAGAGAGAAGCAGATGTTTAGCTTGGAAGCCCAGAAAGAACAAGGCATCCACCCTCCACTGAAAAACCTCCAGGGCTCACATGTGGAAGGTCTTATTCTGTGAGATCCAACAGGGTAGATCCCGAACCAGTGAGTAAAAACTAGTGGGACATGATTCTAATTAAGGAAGGTCTTCCCAACAATAAGGGCAACTGAAAGAGACAGAAATGGTGAGTGCTTTGCTGAGAATTTTAAAACACATATACAATCCTAACTAGCATTTATTGCAATGTATTATTCTATGTATGCACACACACACACACACATACACAAACACAGGGGTTGCCAAAAATATATACACATTTGCTCAAAAAATGGCAGATGAATGCTAGCATCACACACGACAGTAGAATTGGCCAGTGCAACCATCTACAAAGTGTGACCTGTATTCATCTTTTGTTATTGGTATATGTTGAGCATTATAATTTTAATACAATTTTTTAAATGTGCATACATTATTTATTTTTGGCACCCTCTCTATATACCAGGGGGTGCCAAAAAAGTGTATACACATTTTAAGCAATGTTATCTATGTATTACTTTTAGTTCGCCATAATAAGAAGTATTGGGATGTGGATGGTAACCACTTTGAGCAACTTTTGTAACTGAAGAAGTAAAACATGACTTGTATTTATCTTTTGTTATCGGTATATATCGGGTATTACAATTTTAATAGTTTTTTCCTTCTTAAAATGTGCATACATTTTTGGCACCCTCTGTATAGGCACTTATGTATATATGTTATATATCTGTGCATACCCTCCTAACCATGGGTAAATTCCATGAGGACCAAAACTAGGTCTCTTCATTTCACATCCCTAGAGTCCAGCACAAGCCCTGTCACATACTATGTGCTCAATAAATGTTATCTGAGGCTGAGGTGAGTGGATTGCCTGAGCCCGCGGGTTCGAGACCCGCCTGGGCAAGCAAGACCTCATCTCTACAATAAATCAAAAAAATTAGCCGGGCGT
>CAUYQG010194134.1:0-14075 GCA_963574415.1 Tarsius wallacei
CCTGTAATTCCGGCTACTCGGAAGGCTGAGGCGGAAGGATCGCCGGAGCCCAGCAGGTCGAGGCTGCGGTGGCCGGGAGCGGCCACTGCACTCCAGTCTGGGCGATCGAGTGGGACTCCAACTCAAAAAAAAAAAAAGAAAAATTCTTTTCAGGTTTCTTCGTGCTTTTTGTTTAAGGAGCTCCACAAGTGACAAGTAATTCTAATTCCTTGCAACTCCTTCTGACCTTTAGAATAGTGGAGAGACTACAATGCTATATAAGGTGAAACACCAGTTTTATCACAATTCTATTCTTTTACAACTGAGAGATATTGATTCTTCAGCTTATTTTTCCAGACAAGTCCTTTCAATGGCAGCCTTTCATATAGACAGTAATTACAGGTCTCATTTTAAATGTGTAGGTTTTCGTGACAAATATGTATTAGTGTAGTACTCTAAGCAATAAGGAATAAAAAACCATGGATATATGTTGCCTTTGTAATTGTTACTCATCAGGATAACTCAGTTTCCATTACACATCAAATATTTCTTTTTAATAATGATTCTGAAAACCAAATTTACAATCTATGTTAGGAGGAAAAAATGAGACTTAAGAATTCATATACAAATAAAGGCATGCATGTGCATATGTATGTATACATACAAAAAATAAAAACTGCATGTGTTCAGAAAGGTGTACGAGCTATACACAAAGGGAGAAAAATTTAAATAATTTAAAATACTATTTTATTAGTTTCCCAGGGCTGCCATAACAAAGTACCCGAAACTGGGTGGTTTAAAATGTGTTTATTGACTCAGTTCTGGAGGCTGGAAGTCTGAAATCAGACCTATGTTGCTTCTGAATTGTTTTAAGAGAATACTTCCTCAGCTTTCTCTGGCTTCTGGTGGCTTGCCAGCAACCTTGAGCATTCTTTGGCTGTGGGATGCATCACTCTAATCCTCTGGCTTTATATTTCCCTGTGTCTTCACATCATCCCCCTCTGTGCATGCCTGACTCTATGTCTAAATTTACCATTGCCCTTTTTTAGAAGGAAACCTGGTCATAGTGGATTAGAGTTCAGCCTAATGACCTCACTTTAATTTGATGACCTCCATTAAAATACTATGCTCAAATAAGGCTACGCTCTGAGATATCAAGGGTTAGGATTTCAAACTTATCTTTTGAGGGGACAAAATTCAGTGCATAACAACTATGAAGTCATTTAAATACACACACATGCAACACCTGTATTACAATTTTTTAAATAAGAGTATCCTTTTCTATTTAAATATCTAACAGAAATGTATAACACAACACTTCACGTACTTCCCAATGCACGGTGTTTTTATGTGCTTTTTAAAGTGTAAAGTGTTCTAATTTTCATTTGCTTTATTACTTGGAAATGAACTCCTTTTTAATATGTCTATTGGCCATTGAACTTCATTTCTGTGAATCTCTAGTTAATATTTTTTACCATATTTTGATTGAGGTTTTTGTCTTTTCCTTATTGAGTTTTTTGTCTTTTCTTTATTGATTTATAGGAACTCTGTTTATATTCTGAATACTAGCTTGCTGGTTTGGAGTAGTACATATCCTCCCATTTCTGGCTTTGAGGTATTGTTGGTGGTGTAATAAAGAAACTTTATTTATTTTAATGTAATCAAACTTATCAGAAGACTCATTTATGTTGTGTGTTTTGGGGTCTTGATTAAGAAGTATGTTTTGCCCTAAGATCATTAACAAAATCTACAAAATTTTCTAATAATGTGAAGTAGGGACATAAGGTCACTTCTCCCTTATATATAGCCAAGTGTCTCAGCAACATTTATTGAATAGTTCTTGCTTTTTTTTCCACTGATTTATAATGCTACTTCTGTCAATTTTCTGACCCATATTGTAAAGATGTCTGTTTCTGGTCTCTTTATTTTTCTTCATTGTTTCATCAGTTTATCCCTGAAAGTAATTATTTGTTTTAATCACTATAGCTTTATAACAAACTTTGTTAACATTTTAGATTCAAGGGGTACATGAGCAGGTTTGTTACATGGGTATACTGCATGATGGCAAGGAATGAAGGAATGGGCTTCTATTGAACCTGTCGTGCATATGGTGAGCATGGTACTGAATAGGTAGTTTTTCAACCCTTTCCCTCCTTTAGCCCACATTTAGAAACCCCCAGAGTATATTGTTCCCATCTTTATATCCATGTGTACTCAGTGTTTAGCTCCCTCTTATAAGTGAGAATATGCCGCATTTGGTTTTCTGTTTCTGTGTTAATTTGCTTGGAATAATGGCCTCCAGCTGCATCCACGTTGCTGCAAAGGATGTGATTTCTTTCTTCTTTATGACTGCATTGTATTCCATGGTATATCTGTACCACATAACATATGATGTAAGTAAAAGGCTATATAAGTTACTTTTTAAATCCCCAGAATCATTTATATGTGTATTTTAGTTTGTAAGTTCTTCTAAATTCTTCACTTAATAATATACATGCACACATAGCAGCTCCTTGTCCAACTTTAATATTCTTTAATTTGTTAATAAAATGATAGAAAGATAACAGAGAAGAGCATATGAACAGGAGTCATTAATAGAGTGTAAGCATATGACAACAGGGAATCAAATACATGGTTGCTCACGGGAAGAAAAGGTTTTTCCTAGGTGTTTCTCATCTCACTTCTCTGTAGTACTCTCTAATATTCTTTTGAGATCCCTACTACCTTAGAGAAACTATCCTGCAAAGTCACTACCAAGGTTGACCAGAGAAAAATGAACATCTCTTTAAGATACAATTTCATTCTCTCATTAAATACATTGGGGCAAAGAACAAAATTAACCTAATAACGCTGATGTATTTGCAAGAACAACAACTGTAAAAGAAAGTGATAAAACAGTTTGTAAATTTTCTTTTTACAACACTCTTGTTAAGCTAATTTAAATGTCCTGCCTCCAGGAGCAGCTTAGAGAGGATACACTCTCAAAGAGTATTCCTAAATAATAGGTTATTATTTTAAATGAACTCCTTAAGAGTCACATGTGTGGCATTTGGTTAATCCATTACACTTGCAATTACAAACCAGTGCTTTTTATGGCAGGCAAATTATTTTATATGCTCCACAGCTGCACTTAGGACAGAAGACTCAGTCCATGACATTCCTCTTGAAAAACATTAAGGGAAGCACTACCGCATGCCCAAGGGTGATTAAGCCTCTTAAATTTCTTCCAATGTGCTACAGAAACAGTCATTTCTAATCCTATTTCTGTGAAAGAATAAACTTTGTATTCCAAATGGACTTGCAGGATTGAGATTCTTTTTTGCTCCTAGTTTTAGCCCATTTGTCTATTTTAATGACCACTGCAGAGCAGATGAGCAGTGAACCTATGGACTGGATACCTTGAGCAGCGTTCACATCACATACCTTGAGCAGTGTTCACATTACACATCTAATACTCAGACTTGATCTTCTAAACTGACCTCAAGTTAAGTTGTGTTTTAAAGTATGACTTTGAAGGCTTTTACTTGATTCCAACCAATGTTCTATTACTTGTTAGCTATAAGACTTTGAATAACTTATGTAAATTCCCTAAATTTTAGTTATTTAATGGGCAAACGGAGATAATAACTCCCTTGCTTATACTACTGTGTGATAAATAAATGGGATGAGATGCTTTATGTAAAGTGCTTGGCACAGATTCCTGCCCATAGTAAAAATTCAATAAACAACTATTATGATGATTAAACTATGTCAATGAGCCTGCCCACCCCTCACCTCAAAAAGGATTGGAATGAGTCTGTCCAGGTTGCTGGCTATGGTCTCACGCACCAGAGGTAGTGTGGAAGAATTTCCATAGATGCCAAAAACAGCAAGTACTAAAGTTTGGAGTCTATGTTAAAGTCTTCAGAGAGTCTAAGGTTTAAGCTGGGGAAATCAAAATCTATTGGAAAGTCAAGGAGAGGAAATAAAGAGTTTAAAACTAGAATGAAAATCTTAAATTTAAAAGGTCAACTTGTAAGACTGACAGAATTCCATTGTACCTGGAGTGAGTTTAAGAGGAGAATGCGACCAGGCTTGGTATGGCTCAGCCTGTAATCCCAGCACTTTGGGAGATGAAGGTGAGTGGATTGCCTGAGCCCATGGGTTCGAGACCAGCTCGGGCAATTTGGCAAGACCTCGTCTTTACAATAAATCAAAAATAAAATTAGCCAGGCTTGGTAGCATGTGCCTATAGTTCTGGCTACTTGGAAGGCTGAGACAGAAGGATCACTGAAGCCCAGCAGGTCGACGCTGGGGTGACCATGAATGTGCCACTGCACTACGGCCTGGGTGACAGAGTGAGATTCCAACTCAAAAAAAGAAAAAAAAATAGAAGAATGCTTGATGACTAGTAAGAAAGTAAGGTATACCTTGCTTCCATTAGCCATCAGAACCTGCCATGTGAGTTATTGTGACGGGCTAAAAGACATCAGGTCATAGTGGACACAATGGCAGAGTGTTCCTAATCATCCATTTACTCACTTTTACATGCCTATGAACTGCCAGGCATGGCATCACATTCTAGAGATAAATATGTACAAAGACATGGATTTTGACATCAAGGATCTTAGAAGGAGGTAGACATCTGATCAATGAAGAAAGAGCAATTCTCAACTTTCTTGCTTAGATGATAGGATAAATGGTGATGGTAAGTCACACAGATAAGTAGTACATGCAGAAGTGCAGGTTTGAGGGGGGAGAAAATGGATTTTGTTTGGATATACTGTGTATGAGCTACCTGTTGGTCATGCAGGCCTTCTAAACATACAGCTGAATACATAGCTGGAACTTAGGCAAGAGGCCTGGTTTTGTTGCCTACCAGTATAGGTATGGGAGTTATAGCCATAAGAAGGTGTATTAGTCTACTAACACTGCCATAACAAAATACCACATACTAGGTGGCTTAAAGAACAGAAATTTATTTTCTCACAGTGCTGAGGCCAGAAACCTCAAGATCAAAATGTCAGCAAATTCACTTTCTGATGAGGACTCTCTTTCTGGTTTGTAGACAGTCACCTTCTCACAATGTCCGCTTGTGACTTTTCCTCTGTGCATGCATGCAGAGATAGAAAGAAAACTCTCTGTTGCTGTTCCTATTGGATCAAGGCTCCACCCTTATGACTTGATTTAGCCTTAATTATTTCCTTAGAGGCCCCATTTCTAAATATAGACATGCTGGGTGTTAGAGTTTCAACACACAAATTTGGGAAGACACAAAAGAATTTATTCCATAACAGATAAAATGAGAATACTAAGGACAGTGTGTAGAGAATGAGAACTGAAGCTGTCCAAGGACAAAAGCATAGAAATCTTTCATCAAAAATTAGGTGATAAAAGATAAACTAGTAGAAGCAACTGTAAAAGCGTGATTAGAGCAGGAAGAAAACTGAAAACAATAATGGTATAAAATTGGTGTAAAAAATTAAGAGGAGGGAATTTTAAGTACTGAATGTTCAGCAATATCAACATGATGAAAGATTAAGTAGTAATAAAGAAAGAATTAAGAGATATTTGGTTGTCCCCAAGTTCACGTGATATTGAATAAAAAGCATTCATAGAGAATTTTAAAATGTCAATAAAAAAATAAAATAGCTTTGTTGAGTCCCATGCCTGGAATGGGGTAGAAATCCATATGCTATTCTTACCATTTAGAGTGCCTACTTTATTGAATAGAAGAATATCAGTAAGAAATTTGGCACTGTTTTAACTACTAAAATTTTAATATCTAGGAATATTTGAAAAGGTTAACAAAAACATCTTTCCAATGTTTTATCTCTTAGGCTTATAATTCATTTTAGAGTCCCAATACATTTATTATCTCATTTTATTCTCAAAGCATTCTGCAATAGAGATATTCAACCCAACCCCACTTCACAAATTAGAAAACTAAGGCTCTAAATGAAATAATTTTCTCAGCATTGTATAGTGTTTCCAGATAGAACAAAGGCAAAGTTAGCTCACGTCACTGGACACAGTTTTTACAGCATGGCTACTGTGTGCCAAGTGTCAGCGCCAGAGACAGAGATGAAAAAAATGAAGCTGTGCTGTTCTTGCCCACCACTCTTCCACGCCCTTCATTTACCCAGGCCTCCATCTCTCCTGGATCTGAATCTACTCCCTGCCTAGATTGAGAAGTACTGAGAAAGCTGTGATGCCCACAACAGCATCAATAGTAACAGTTTTCCAGATGGGCCTGTGTATATAGGGAATGGTGAAAGATGAAGAGGCAGCACTGTTGGCTATTGTTTACCTGTTCCTGTGACCAGGGCTGAACAATTTTTGATTAATTTCTTCATATTACTCATGAGACTCCCTGACTCGTGACCCAGTACCTCCACCACATTTGAGCTGCTTTTGAAATTAGATCATTAATATGTTTTGAGCATGGTTAGGGCCCAGTTGTCATGGCTCATGATTCGTGGTTTGATTACCACCTGTGCAGGGACAGAAGGATGAACAGGTGAACTTTGAGTATTAAATTCTCTAGTAGTAATAGTTCTCAAAGTGGGGTTCCTGGATAAGCAGCATCAGCAACCGAATTAAACACTCTGAGTGTGGGATCTATCAATTTGTTTTTTGGCAAGCCCTCAAGAGACGCTAACATTTAAGAACCACTGGTACCCAGCTGCAGAATTTTTTCCTCTACCATTTGGACAGGAATAGTGTTATGAATGTTCCCGGCAAAGATAGAATCCATCCATCAATGTAATGGTTAATTCAAGCACATTTTTACTTGCATTATTACCACTCTATCTTTATTTATTATCCCCTTCATCCACAGAAAGCTTTAAAATCTCTAAGTTAATGTCAAAGCAAGCTCTCAGGACTGGTTGGTGTCATGTGAGTAAATACATACTCTATATTAATAACATTGAAAGTTGAATTACGTAGCATTTTGTTTCTCTTAATTCATCCTCATCTTATTGCTGTTTCCAAAAGTATTATGTGTGTTTATATTGTCTCTTTACGTTAGAGTATAAAACAATGAGTGCCAAAATGTTTATTTTTATGTGATAAGTAATAAAGTAATGAAGTTATTTACCCCATTTCAAAATGGCACCTTTGTTTACATCTTACAGAGAATTTTACATTATCTATATTTCAAAGAGAATTTCATGTCATTTAATGTTTCTTGTTATATCTTTTTTCTAACAGCCGAAATAATTTGGTATAGAATAGAAAGTCTTTATAAGTGGTTTTAAATTGTTTTTTAAATAATTATTTGCCAAATGTTTTCTTTTATAAAATAAGAAAATTACAGAAAGCATCATCTACTGCATTTCCAAAATATGTTTAAAACGATGACTGAGAGAAAAATTGGTAAAATATTTAACTTAACATCTTCAGCAAATATAACAAATGATATCTCTGTGACGCAATCTTGTTTGTCTTCACAAACTGTAACTTGGCAAAGAAACATCATTGTCT
The DNA here is from genome assembly GCA_963574415.1 of Tarsius wallacei. Lineage (NCBI taxonomy): Eukaryota > Metazoa > Chordata > Mammalia > Primates > Tarsiidae > Tarsius > Tarsius wallacei. The sequence continues at coordinate 7,447 of CAUYQG010194134.1, forward strand.
CCCATTCATAACTCTTCGTTGCTACACAAGTATTTATGTGTATTCAGAGGCTGAGTTCTAATTTTGGGATTTCCTTGTGATTGGAAAGACAAATGTGATGGTATGCTTTAATGAGGTTGACAAAGACATTTGTAACACTTATTTCTTCAAGTAGTCACTCTGCTTGCAGAAATTTATCCCCAGCTGGGCTCGGTGGCTCAGCCTGTAATCCCGCACCTTTGGGAGGCTGAGGTCAGTGAAATTGCCTGAGCCCGCGGGTTCGAGACCCGCCTGGGCAAGCGAGACCTCATCTCTACAATAAATCAAAAAATTAGCCGGGTGTGGTAGCGCGCGCCTGTAGTTCCAGCTACTTAGAAGGCTGAGGCGGAAGGATCGCCTGAGCCCAGCAGGTCGAGGCTGCGGTGGCCGAGAGCGGCCACTGCACTCCAGTCTGGGTGACAGAGTGAGACTCCAACTCAAAAAAAAAAAAGAAAGAAAGAAATTTATCTCCTTCTGGTGATAGTTCACTCCATATACTGCAGTCCATACCAATTTGCATTTCTAGAGCTACATCAGGGCATTTAAAATGAAAAAACATAAGATAGATATAAAACTGGATGATATATGCTAAGAAAGTTCTGGAGCAGGCATGTATGTCAGTAGAACACCTTATTGGAACTTTTAGGAATCTATAAAAGGAGCTAGAACTACTAACAAGATAACCCGTCCTTGGATAAGTAACATTAAAAAGCCACATCCTATCCCCCCAATAACTCTTTTAAAAAGGTAAAATCAGAATTAATTTCAGCCTGGTGAACAGTATTTTCTAGTACAGGGAAAAATTGGGATGTTAGAGCTGCTACAATATGAACTTTAAAAACTGTGAGTCACAACAGGAACAATAGGCGTAGAAACAGTCATACACTCATGGAAGTTTTAAGAGAAAGATTTCTTTATGGATCATCTGGACTGGTTTCCTCGTTTAACAAATAATAAGACCCTGTCTCTACAAAAATTTTAAAAAATTAAAAAAAAAAAAAAAAAGCCAAGCATGGTGGCACAAGCCTTACCTACTCAGGAGGCTGAAGCAGGAGTGTTGTTTGAGACCAGGAGTTGGAGGTTGCAGTGCCACTTCACTTTAGCCTGGGCTGCAGAGTGAGATTTTGACAGGATCTCAAAAATAAAATAAAATAAAATAAAATAAAATAAAAACCAGAATGGAAAACAGAAACTAGAGAAACATTAGAAGGAACTTGCAGTAACATGGAATGGATCAGAGTAAAAGATAGTTTAGGAGTTTCTAAGGATGGCAGTAAACAAAACTCAGAGTTGAGCAATACAAATACATATGGTTGGGTGTATTTGAAGATCTTTGTTCTTTCCAGAGTGAAGGAAATAGCTGGAGGCCATTGTATTGCTGCTAGAGATTCCAAACTTGTGGAAAGCATGGCAGGGAGCTGCAGGGCAGAGAATCATTAGTAGAGGATGAAAGTGCAGTACATTATGACTGTGGAATATAGGAGACAGTGTGGTTGCCAAGAAACCAGCCCCATTCCTAATAGACAATTTTAATGAGGAAGGGAAGATGACTGAAGAGAGGAAGTGTGAGAGGCAGTTGTTTAAATGGAGGAGCAACACAAATAGCTTTATGTATATCTTGATTTTTTTTATCCTTCTGTAGGCTGTCTGCCCTGAGTACTGCCCAGCTTTAGTCCCCTGGTCAAGTTCATTTTCTGATTGGCCAAGACATATAACACCATTTTGGAACATGCCAGAAAAACCAATGTCAGAGCATCAAGATCCTCTCCACCCAGGAAATATTTTTCATCTGAAGCCCCCACATCTCAGTGAATAAGCATTTCAGCTGGTCATCTCTTCATTGTACATACCCAAAGTATCGATTGGAATAAATGATCTAACAATATATTCTCATGGGCAAATTGTAATAGAAGATATCCAAGTAAAAATTCCACATGCAAAGATCAACATAAACCAATCAACCACTGAATAAATAAATCTCATAGTTCCAAAGATGTGTCAGCTTGCAACTCTATATGTTACTGTAACCTGTTTTTCCTTACCAAAAATCAGGGATAAAAATTTTGAATCTTTAACAAAGACCACAAAAGGTATTTTAGTTGAAAGACTGTGTCTCTCCACAAATACTTGTCAATTAGTTATCTCCTAAGAAGTAGGTTTGTTTAAGTATTTGCACTCTTAGTAAATTCTTCTAGCATCTGTCTAACTCAACAAGGTATTCAGACTGGCTGGACAGAGTAGGCTGATAGAGAGTTAAAATTAAGGATTATTTTTTCAACTACTTTTATTTTCATAATAAGTTTATAAATTACTTATTATGTATACTGGCACTCTGATAGACATCATCCAAAAAGTATTCTGCTGTAAGGGCCCACCTGTTCAGAACCAAATAATTTGGATAATTTTGAATTCTAACAATTTTCTATAATTCTTTTGTATAGCCCAAGAGAAGTAGCAGTTTCATTTGTTCAGATGAATGAGTAACATATTTTTAGGAGATAGCTCTATCTGATCAATGGAACATTTGTCGTAATCTTTTCTCTGGGATGAGCTTATTAAAAGGGCTTGGATGAATGCACAGCATTGGTGTGTTGTAGCTCAGGCTGCCATTACAAAATATCATATACTGATTAGTTTAAAAAACACACATTTATTTCTCACAGTTTTCAAGGTTGGGAAGTCTAAAATCAAGGTTTCAGTCTCGGTGAGGGCTGTCTTCTTAGCTTGCAGACAGTCACCTTCTTGCTCTGTTCTCACATGGTAGAAAGAAAAAGAGAACAAGCTCTCTGGTCTCTTCTTATAAAGGTACTAATCCCATCATGAGAAACCCACCCTCATGATTGCATGTAAACCTCCCAAAGGCCTCCCCTCCAAATATCATCACTTTGGGAGTTAAGGCTTCAACAAATGTATTAGGGGGACAGTCCTTAACAGTATGCCATACCAACACCTCCCTCCACTAAACTGAGAACAGGGCACATTTTTTTTTCTTAATATATACGTTTTGATAAAAGCAGACATTAGTAGTAATCCCTGTAAATTAGAGGATAGTCTTAAAAAAAAAAGTCATGATTTAATTTTAAAATCTGGAAAGTTGTTTCTTCTTCAGTTAAATATATTTTAACTGTTGGCTTAGCCTACAGCATCCTTACTATAGTAAACAGCAAAAGCCACTCAAATTGGAGGCACAATTTCTTGAACCTCAGCTGGGCTTGTACTAGCTTTGTAGCCCACAAAAATTCTTTGTGTTTTACAAACTTTTGGAAGCTTCAACCTTCAAAATTTGTACATTAAATACAGAGGCTAAGATGGGAGTACTGGAAATTACAACTTGTGCTTTCCACTCAAACACATTACATACAAGTGGGGGAAAAAAAGCAGGAGAAACCAACTGTACCTTAGGAATTATGCTGTCCTCTTCCTTCCCCCTTTTGCAAAAATTAAATAAAACCCAATATTGATTACTTAGGCACTGATTCACAAGAAGTAAACCAATAAGCCTTTCTTGTATGTACAGACTAAAATAGCCTCAATGGCATCTGTATTTAAAACTTTACCAAAGAACTCCTCTTAAATGTGGGATGAATAAGGAAATTTCTTGGCTCTTTTGAATCTTTGGTTGTTTAATACTAGACAACTAAACTCCAATCAAAATTATTATTCACGTAGCAAACTAATAAAATTTCACACTGATCTATTTTTATCCTCTTCTCTTCAATACATATAGTAAGGAAAACCAAAAGAGAAAATGTAAAGGGAAAGCAAAATCATATTTAGCAGACAAATGTCATAACTCCATAGCAGTGATAAACAGAAATCTTAGTAATTTTGAATGATAAAAATGAACCGCTAAACTTCAGGCCCCTGAGCTAGAACTAATTGGAAGCCAAAATATGTATAATGGAACTCTCAACGTCCACTCATGCAAATAGCTGGACATGGATTTCTTGATGCCAGAATCTTCTCATCAGTTTTAAATCCATTTTACCCAATACTTTAATACTATGAATTATTTCTTATATTTTTGTTTAGGTCTTTAAAAAGATTTTCTCATTTTACTGGGCATCATTTTTTAAACTTGTTCCATGAGAGTTTCCCTAGCTAAGAACTATATCCAGACTTTAACTTTTATGTGAAACATATGTCTCTCCTTCTGTCTCTCCCTCATTCTTTCACAAACATATAAATCATAGAATTAGAAGTAACTTCAAGAGGTTCATGTCTAGACTGTAGGTGGAAGTGGCTTTCAAAGATAGAACAGGAAGCCAGGACCAGGAAAAATAAGGCAAAACTAAAAATAAATATCAGACACCACACAAGAAGCATACCTGAAGTGACTGAAAGGCTACAGTCAGGAGGCAGCATGGTGTCAGGATGATGCTGGAAATAAGGCAAGTGAGAAACCATAAATCCCTCAGAGTTTTACTGTTTCTATTATTCTTCAATACCATGGCTTTACTTGATTTGTCTCCGATAACTGATTATAAGCCACTTGAGATCAAGAACTTTGCCTATTTTTTTTTAACTTCAGGAGATACTTGTGCAGGTTTGTCATGTGGGTATATTGGGTGATGTTGAGGTTTGGGCTTCTATTGAGCCCATCACCTAAATGCCGAGCATAGTATCCAATGGATAGTGTTTTCAATTCTCACTTTCCTCTTCTCTCTCCTCTTTAGGAGTCTCCAGTGCCTGTTGTTCTCATCTTTTGTCCATGTATACCTAATATTTAGCTTCCACTTTATAAGTGAGAACGTGCAGTATTTGGTTTTCTGTCTCTGTGTTAATTCGCTTAGTATGATACCTCCAGCTGCATCCATGTTGCTGCAAAGGACATGATTTTGTTCTTTTTTGATGGTTGCATAGTACTCCATGGTATACATATATCACATTTTCTTTATCCTGTCCACTGTTGATAGGCATCTAGGTTGATCCTACACCTTTGCTATTGTGAATAGTGCTGTTATAAACATACAAATGCTGGTGTCTCTTTGGCAGAACAGTTTGCGTTCCTTTGGGTATATAGCCAGTAATGGGATTGCTGGGTGAGTGGTAATTCCATTTTTAGTTCTTTGAGAAATCTTCAAACTGCTCTTCACAGGGGCTGAACTAGTTTGTATTTCTACCAGTAGTGTAAGAGCATTCTCTCTTCTCCACAACCTCTCCAACGTCAATTATTTTTTACTTACTGATAATGGCTATTATGACTGGAGTGAAATGGTATCTCTGTCTTAAAATGTACTTTACATCATTGGACAAAATAGATACTCAATAAATATTGAATGAATAAATGATCGAATGTGATAGAAGCCAACTACAGATATGGCCTGTCAAACCATATAAATAAATGAATATATTAAACAAGTATATACCTGTTTATTATAAAAGGTAGTCTAAATGATGGATTCCACCTACATTTCAACAATAAGGAGTTTCTACTTCTTTTATTCACAGTGTATCAAAGTTCGGAAATGCAGAACTGAAAATGGAGATTATCCTTTCTCAACAGTTTTTTATCCATAATAGAATAAGTGGATTCTCCATAGCTACATGACTATTAATGCAGTAATAATGAAAACTTCCATAGTGTTCTATGCTTTTTGAAAGCATGAACTGTGTTTTATAATAAACTTTGCACAATAAGCATTTGTTGATATTGGTACTGAGGAGTCTTCAAAAGTTTTCTGATTTATTTGAAAATGAGCTGTTAAAATCTTGACAGAACTTCTCTGATGCCAGGAGACATGGCATACAACCTGCATTTAAGCTTATGGTTAATGGAAAGGACACCAGAAATGTCCAGGTAAATTGTTTTAGTAATTCTTCACCTTGTCTTAGCATTTTATAAATTCCAAAACCAAGTTTTACTAAAACAACTATATAATTTCTATGGTAGCATAGTGCCAAACATGGAATGAAATGAGTTCAGTTTTCTTCTCATTCAAAAATTAAACACTAGAATGGTATCAATGCATTACTTCCAAAGGTCTACAAAACAAACATGACTTTATTTGAGGCAAAGATTAGAAAAAAGGGGAGCTAGTCTGGGTACTGATGTACTTGGCTTTTGTTTTTGAGTCTGGGTCTCATTCTGTCACCCAGCCTGGACAACGTGACACAATTATAGCTCACCATAACCTTGAACTCCTAGGCTCAGGAGATTCTCCTGCTTTAGCCTCCTGAGTAGTGGGACTACAGGCACATGCCACCATGCCCGGCTAATTTTTTTGAGGACTTGCTATGCTGTTTAGGCTGATCTCAAACTCCTGGGGTAAAACAATCCTCCTGCCTCGGCCTCCCAAAGTGCTAAGATTACAGGCATGAGTCACTGCACCTGGCTGTAATTGGTATTTAATTAGTCAGATAGTCACACTGTTAAAAAATATACCTGGTTTCAAATACTGACCTAAAAACAGATAATACTTATAAAACAAATTTCAAGGTATTTTAAAATGAATAAGATTTTTTAAAATATGTTTAGTAATTCTTTTTTTTTTTTTTTTTTTTTTTTGTTTGGGTTGGCCAGGGTGCCCCCCGCCGGGGTGGCGGGGCCCCCACCCGCCCCCCCCGCCCCCAAAATCAGGGGCGCGGCGGAACATACCCCACACGCATAC
>CAUYQG010194135.1:0-28770 GCA_963574415.1 Tarsius wallacei
AAAAAAAAAAAAAATCAGTCCATGAGCCAAGAGACAAAGTCACAAGAAGACTGTCAAGGCTAATTTCAGAAGGTCCCCTTCGGAGAAGCCAATGCAGGGAACACACTCCAAAACAGAGCCCTCCATAGAACCACTGATAGACAGACTGCAAAGGCGGAATATGAAGATGGGTGATCACTAAGAGGCCAACAATTCTGCTTAAGGGAATCCTTTTTTTTGGAAAGCAGGATTTATTGAGAAGACAGAAAAGCTCCCAGAGTGGGAGGAGACCCAAAGGGGTTGCCTGGATCCTTTTTTTAATATGCTCTTAAGGATGTTGTCTGACCATCTGAATATAGTCTTCAAAATATATATTTGATCTCATTTGTTTTAAGCTTTTATAAAAATAATGGTGTGTTTTAAAGTATTGGATATTAATTTTTATTTTTGTTTTAAAGGCATTCAACTATGAAGGACTATTAGCACATTCACTTCTTTTTTCTTAAAAAAAAAAATGCCAAAGCTACTGAATCAAAAGTAATATTCTGATTTGCTTTTATGTGATTCTTGGCGAGGAAGGAGGGGTTAAATTCACGTAACTGAAATTTTAATTTAAAAATTGTAACACTCTATTTTTAATGTGAGCCATATGATCCACAACCAGCTTTAAAACCTATATATTCAGTCACAGCTCAGGTTAGCAAAGGTGGGTTCGTAGGATGAGCCCCCTGAGAGAGGTGGGAGGTTGGTAGAGGAGTGAACATCAAGAAGCCTCCTACAGGGAAGCAGTGTACCAGCTGGAAAAACATGACACCAGGTGCGATAATAATCATGAAGAGATCTAGACCCCACAGCAGCCAGGGGTTTTGTAAAGGGGAAGGGAAGACATTTGAGTGAATGAGCCACTTTCACTTTTGTGCTAGTTCTGGGTGGCACTTATGAAGCACTATGGGTCAGGAAAATCAGCCTTCACTGGCTACCCACTGACCTGCTCTTCTGCACCTGAGCTACAAGTACATTTGTAGTCACGGGAAGCACAATTCCAAGTTCTAACCATGATTTTCTAAAGACTGCTCCATCATTGAGGGGTTTTGATAATTATAGCCAGTCTGTGGGACTTCCAGCTCCCTGATGGATCTTAAAATGTAAGGAAAAAAGTCACATTTACCTTAAAATCCATAATTCAGGATTGAATTCATAATAGCATCATAAAACTTTGTAAAAATTCAGCTTTACCTTAGAAGAAATCATAAAATATAAGTTGATGACCAGTTACATAACTTGCCTAAAACACACATATTTCAGCTAACTCATACTTCCCTTAGAACCTATCAGTGAGAAAAAGTGGTGAGTTCCTGCTTTCCAACTTTATATCTTATGGAAGAATATGATGTCTTGGACTTACATCCAATTAATGTAGTGCTGGTAGTGAGCAAGGGACACAACAAGTGGATTAGAGAGTAGATTAAATAGGATTGGCCATGTTAAAGTTGAGTGATAGGTACATGGGAGTTCATATACTCTCTACTTTAGCCATGTTTCAAACTTTTCCTAATAAAAAGTTTTAAAATTTTAACTTATCCTTTCTTTTTTATTACTATTGCAAAAACAATCAGTGCAAATTGTAAAAAAAAAAAAAAAAAAATAGGAAGGATAGTAGAGTGTAAAGAAAGAGTAAAAATTTTAGCATACATGACCTGTCCCCACACTCATATATCAATTATGCTAATAATGACACTCCATAGATGTAAATATATCAGTCATCCTAGTAGCTTCAACAAGTTATTAACTTTAATGCCATGGTTTCTCCAGTACTGACTGATACTACCCCACATGTGTGAAAGTGAAGGATAAGAAAAACAGCTATAAAACACGTTGTGCTATTTAACCATATAGCAGTTGTGATCATGCAAGGACAGATCTAGCGGTAAACATATATAAGTAAATATATACCTTAGAGTAATGTGTTTGCCCTCTATGAATCTAATGAACTCTGACAGGGAATCAAGATATCTTTGGTCAACTACTATCTTCAGTAGTTTTGCAAAACATCTTGACAAAGCACTGGTGAGCTATTAACTGCCACCTGCAGAAAAATGTAAAAGATGTCATTTTTCAACCTAACCATTAAGCCAGTATTTCACATTTCAATGCAGTTGTGGTATATTGATTAACTATCGCTGGATAACAAATCACTCTAAAACTTAGCCCCTTAAAGCACATCATTTCTGAGGGTCAGGAATCCAAGAGCAACTTAGGTGAGTGGTTCTGGCTCACAATCTCTCAGGAAGTTGCAATCAAGCTGTTAGCTGGGGCTACCGTCATCTCAAGGCTTAACTGGAGCTGGAGAATCCACTTTCAAGTCCACTCACAGTATTGACAGCCAGCATCAGATCCTTACCACAAGGGTCTCTCCATAGACTGCACAAGTGTCCTTATGACATGACAACTAGTTTCCCACAGAGAAATGAGAGAGAAAAGAGAAGACATCAAGCAAATGAGGTTGTTCATAATAGAAACTGCAGCCATTTATAATCTAGTCTTAGAAGTGACATACCATTAGTTCTCTTATCCTGTTGCTCATACAGACCAGCCCTAGTACATTGTGGGAGGACACAACACAAGGATGTGAATTTCAAGAGGCAGGAATCATTGGGGACCATTTTGGAGGCTTACTACTACATGGAGTATAAAATAACTCCTAAATATTAGATATGTAAGATATATGAAAATGAATTTACAAGGATTGACTTTAAGATAAGTATAGTTGCACCCCAATCCATCAGGGATGGTTTTGTTATTAAAGTTAAGGACAACGAGCCAAACAATGACTTCCAGTTGTTTAAAACTTTCAAAATGCTTTAATGCCCGAAATCTTTGTGAATAAGAACAGAATACCTCTATCAAGCACTCAAGCCAGGGGCTTACTGAGCTTATCTGTATTCATAGCTGAAGAGAACAGCAATAGCAATAGCTGCTAAATTCTGAATTATCCCCATTATTCCCAAATGGGATTATGTGTGCCAGAGTTCATTTCCTAGTTTCTAGTCCCATTCCTGGTAGACTTCAGTCTGACTTGGCACGAATATTCTAGCCTGGCTTTTTGTTGATTTTTAATCTTGGACCATCTCAACTAAAAAAATCATGGAAAAAGAGAAAGGAAATTCATCATATGGTTTCTGCTTTAACAATCTTAAAATCTCAAGACAGAAATAATCTCCCATACATACAACTGGAGTCTTCAGGAAAAAAACATGAGAAACTTTATACACTGACAGACCCTAGCAATCCCTAGGCCTCAGTTTATACAGAACAAATTAAAAGCTATGCTTCAATCTATTTCTCTGTATTCATCTTTAAAACCACACTTAGGTAGTGATTTCTAGCACCAATGAAAATATTTTTGGGGTTTCCCACCCTAATTTCAGAATGCAAGTCGTTGGTGCAGACCAAAATCTGACTTCTTACAACCTCAATCCTATAACTTGATGTGGGTTAACCATTGAAGTAGCAGATAAATTTCACAGTCCATGGAGAATTGTGTATTCAACTATGCTGTTGATCAGATTATAATAGCAAAGCATTCCATCTAATGGAAAGTAAATATCTCATAAAAAATAGAGACTAGCCCCCCGGGCTCCGTGGCTCAGCCTGTAATCCCACGCCTTGGAAGGCTGAGGTGAGTGGATTGCCTGGACCCGAGGGTTCAAGACCCGCCTGGGCAACTTGGCGAGACTTCATCTCTACAATAAATCAAAAAATTAGCCGGGTATGGTAGCGCACGCCTGTAGTTCCAGCTACTTGGAAGGCTGAGGCGGAGGGATTGCCAGAGCCCAGCAGATCAAGGCTGCGGTGACCGGGAGTGGCCACTGCACTCCAGTCTGGGTGACAGAGTGAGACTCCAACTCAAAAAAAAAAAAATAGAGACTAGCTTGATGTAATCCACTACACTCATAATTAACCATCTTCTTACTGCCTAAATTTCCAGAAGTGTTCCAAAACACTTCATTGCTCAGTAATAAATGGTCCTTAGAAGATTGCTTTTACGTCTGTCTGAACACATGGGAAAATGACCACAACCCTTTTGTACGATTTCTTGACTGCTGTTCTTCCCCAGTTTACAGTAATAGTAACTGCTGTTTTCTGGGTTTCTCTACTGTAATTCTTCAAAGATTACTCAGTGCATATGTGCTTGAAGAGAAGTGAATGGTGAATATGAATTGTGAATAAAACACATTCAATTTGAAGAAAATAGAGACTAATAGCATACTCAAAAGTAACCCTAAAATTGTAACTAAAGAATGATTATTTAGGTATAGGGGAAGGGGAAGGAAACAATGTTTTTGCTTTCATAATAACTATTGTGAAAGAAAGCCTTTTTAATAATTGTACTCATTGGTAAAAGAAAAATTCAATAACTTATTTTTATAGTCAGTAGGATAATAAATTAACTCTCTTTGGTGGAAAGAGTTTGATGCATATAACCATTTGTTCTGAGTCTAATAGTCACTACTAATTATGATCTCCTCCCAACCCAATAGTACTCTCAATATCCTACAATTGTGAGCTACAGATTCCTTTTTGAGTCCTCTCTTGATGTTGTCAGAACATGCGGAATTATAGTGTCAGGGGTTTTTTGTCAAGATAATTCATTGGTATATCTTCAAAGGAGTTTTTTTGGTACTTCTCTAAAGCATAAACCGTCTTCCCAAACATCTCCCAAAAAGTTAAAATAAATCTTTTTCATCCTTTAATACAGAATTAATAATTTAGGATTGAGAGATTCTCCTTTCTTGCTCATTCTTTGAGTTATTTTGTTACATGGCCAAATTATGTGGATTTTCTTTTTAGTTTCACTTTAGCAGACATTTTTTCCCAGGGAAAGACATTGTTGTTGATCATAGCAGTAGGTCTAATTCCTTTCTCATATGTTTATTTTTTAGGAACTCCCACCAACTGACTTGGCCTTAACTATAGATAGAAGTTTGTTCTGTATGACATATGTGTATGTGTGTGTGTGTGTGTGTGTGTGTGTGTGAGAGAGAGAGAGAGAGAGAGAGAGAGAGATAAAGGGCAGTGATGGGAGAGTAGGAAATAAATCTTGTTTTATACAAACATGTAAGAGAAACCTCAGATACTCTAGGTCAAAGAATACATGATTGATATCAGATTTTTTCCTAAGAGCAAGTTTTGATAAGCCAGGAATGGAGATACCATGAGAACACTAAGCACCAAAAGGGAGGTTAAGAGAATTCAGACAGAGCATATCTACCTCTAGGATCAGTCATGTATTTCTATATCCAAGTTCTACCTAAGGGCAGATCTGTCCTAATAACTTCCAAAGGAATTTAAAATGAATGTTTGCAAATATTTTTTTATCTTATGACTTCGAAATTATTGTCAACTCAGTAAAGCTTTTTTATATTTTTAGTTAAAAACTCTAATTCCAGCTGGGCTCGCTGGCTCAGCCTATAATCCCAGCACTTTGGTAGGCTGAGGCAAGTGAATTGTCTGAGCCCGCAGGTTCGAGACCAGCCCGGGCAACTTGGCAAGACCTCGTCTCTACAATAGATAAAAAATTAGCCAGGCATGGTAACATGCACCTGTAGTTCCGGCTACTTGGAAAGTTGAGGTGGAAGGATCGCCAGGGCCCAGTAGGTCGACTCTGGAGTGACCATGAGCAAGCCATTGCACTCCAGCCTGGGCGATGGAGTGGGACTCCAACTCAAAAAAAAAAAAAAAAAAACTCTAATTCTAGAATTATTTCTCTAATCGGGGAACTGACTCTGATACCTAGACAAGGCTTCTATTTGTTTTTTCACTTTCTAACTCATCCTGTAAATTCCTACCATGTTGACAGTTCTGTTAAAAATATTCAGTACTTCCATTATTATCTTCTGGTATTTAAAGCTGTTCACAATTTGCCCCCAAATTACCTTTTGAGATTTTTCATTCACTGTTCCCCTAACAAAAAAAAGTTTATGGCTGGGCGTGGTAGTTCACACCTGTAATCCCAGCATTCTGGGAGGCAGTGGCAAGAGGATTGTCTGAGCCCAGGGGGTCAAGACCAGCCTGGGCAAGTCTACAATAAATTTAAAAAATAGTTGAGCATAGTGTCACACACCTGTGGTTCTAGCTACTTGGAAGGCTGAGGCAAAAGGATCGCCTGAGCCCAGCAGGTCCTGGCTGTGGTGGCCATGAAAGTGCCACTGCACTCCAGCCTGAGTGACAGAATGAGACTCCAACTAAAAAAAAAAAAAAGTTTATTTCCAACCATTCTATTATGCAACAAACACCCCCCCATTCATAATGCCTCCTCACTTATTCAGAAGTCATTCTTCCTCCCTTCTGTATTCTTCTGTACTACTAAAAGTTGTTTGATTCAAATCCACATGGCTTGTATGAATTTTATATTTTCTTATATTGTAAATGTTTATGTATACACCTATGTCTCCCATATCCTATGGTAACTCCTAGAGGACAAAAACCATATCTTAGGTAACTATGTTAATCTGTGGGATACCCTTCCTATTGCAGGTACTTAGCATATGCCTATGGAAGGAAGGTGTTAGAAGAGGTGGGGAGACAGGCCAGTAGGCATGTTGGCTTTTTAAAATCTAATTTTGATCAACCTCTAGATCAGTAGTTCCAAATCCTGGTTGTTTATTTGAATTGCTAGGGAATTATTTTAAAATAACAATGCCATACTTAATACCTAATATAGTCAAATCTCAGGGGGGTGGGTAGGACACCAGCATCTGTAAAGGTATATGCTTTGAAAGTTCCCCTGATGGTCCTAAAAAGCATTGGTTCAAAGTTTTGCCCCAGACTGGCAGCACCAGAGTCATTGGAATTTTTTAGAAAAGTAAATTCTCAGGCCTTACCTCATATGTACTAAGTCAGAAATCTGGGGATAGAGTCCAACAACATGTGTCTGAACAAACCCTCCAGATGATTTTGATGGACATTAAAGTTGAGAACTAGAATGTTAGTAAAAGTGGGACAGGAGCCAACTTGTCCATAAGAAAAAGGAATGTCGTGAATCTGATGTTCTTATGACAACGGGTGACATTTCAAAGGCAGAATTTTTTAAAAAGTTGTACAAAGAGACTTTAAAAAAAATAAAGATCTTTAAAAGAAAAATTGATAATCAGGTTGAATTACCTAAGACTAACATGAAGGATGGTCTTCATTTTGTAGGGACTAGATAAGAAAAAGATAAGAAAAGAGATGCAATCTAAAATGGATATAAATGTTAACAGAAAAGCATTCTTGGCCAGGCTCGGTGGCTTAGCCTGTAATCCCAGCACTTTGGGAGGCCAAGGCAAGTGGATTGCCTGAGCCAATGGGTTCAAGAACAGCCTGGGCACCTTGGCGAGACCTAGTCTTTACAATAAATCGAAAAATTAGCCGGGCGTGGTAGCACGCCTGTAGTTCCGGTTACTTGAAAGGCAGAGGCGGAAGGATGGCCGGAGCCCAGCAAGTCGACACTGGGGTGGCCGTGAGTGTGCCACTGCACTCCAGCCGGGGCGACAGAGTAAGACCCCAACTTAAAAAAAAAAGCATTCTTCAATTATACACACATAAGTGGAAGAGAGGAAAATTTCATACATACTCCCAAACAGGGAAGGAAAAATGATTATAATTAACTGTGTAAAGGTAATTCTTTTTTTAATGGGTCCTGGGTGGTGGTTGTTTTATCCTCAAATTCTATAAAAATAATTTAGCTAGGTACAACAGTTGGACTTGATGAAGTAGAATAGAAAGTTAAACTACACTAGGTCAGAAATGGAAATCGCTGCTGTGTATTTTTAATTACTGAATATATTTAGCATTAAGGACCTGATGGTGTACACCTCACAGTCCTAGAAAGGGAGAAAAATTTCCTGCTCTTGTAGAAATGACTCAGAGCTGTGAGTCAGAAGACCTAGATTGTAGTTCTGATTGTGCCACTTAAAAACCTCAGGCAAAACTTTTGTCTCACTTTATTTCTTGTTCACCTTTCGGGTGGAGATCTTAACCCTTGTTCAACTTTTGGGATGTTGTTAGGGTCAGATTCAAATAATGTGCATAAAAGTTCTGTTCAAAGTTAAGAGTACTGTAAAAATATCAGTATTCCTAAGGACATGTCATTTGTCATGTTTTATACTTTGGAAGATAAACAAAACTTTCTACAGATAGCAAAAGGGTCATTCTAATACCTAAATGCTAGAAAATATGGAAAGGACAGCCCTAATTTAACTTGATTTGATACATAAAAGTACAAAAACAAATCAGCAAAATAATATGCTATTAATCCTCTAGGAAAGTACCAACCCCTGGCTCAGATAGAATTTAATATGGTTTCTTAAAGAGGAATGACATTGATGAAGTTCATTTAATGACATCATAATAGGCTACTCACATAAGTCTGCTCAGCTATAGTTCGAATGCTTACAAATATTTAACATGATTAGAGAAAAACTAATAAAACTTTATACTATATTTCACATTCCCCTTCTCAGTCTTTGACTAATAATTGTTAATTTGTTTAGGCAAAGCTTTTGGCTTTAGCCTTATGTTAGATTATTAGGGTATCTGAAGTGATAAATGGGAAAATGTAAATATAAAATGTTTTTTAAAGTTTAAAATATAATTGTAACGTATCATTCATAAACACACATACACCAAGAAATCAAGTGTAATATAATAGGAAGAACTCTTCACATTAGGAGCCAGGCTTCCTGCATTCCACCCTAGAACTAGTTAAGTGACTAGACTCTTGTTTGGTAGTTGTCCATCTAGTTCTGGTGCTCTACTGAAAGTTGGTCCAACCCCAGACAGCAAGTGGGCATTTTCCAGAGGTCTGTGGATATCCAACTGAAGGTCATGGAAGCATGTTCTTAACATTTGAAGATGATACTATGTTAAACCTATATAATAAAAACTTTTTGTATTAGCTATAAGATAAATTCAGCCAATTGGCCAAACTTGAGCCTTTGTACCAGTCCCAAAAAGTTTATTACACACACAAATACTCACATATACACATATAAATTCAGTGTTTCTATACATGGAAGCCATAACTGAAATGGATGACCAAAGTTTATGAGCTTGCTAATCCACTGGGTGAAAGAATAAGAATTCAAAGTGATACTGATACATTCAACAAGTGGCAGAGCAGAAGCTAGGAGTCTAGAACTTCTTGGTTAGGATTAAGGTTCATTAGTAAACTTAGAAGAATGTGGTAAAAATGAAAGAAAGGACTTTAACAATATCTCAGTACATAGAATTATATTTCCAAAGGTACTCCTGTGTTTCTTAAGAGGATGATGCTTGCTTGATGTATATGCAAGTTGTATATGGTAAAGGATGAGAAGATTAGCAGCTCTGTCTTTGACATTTAACTTAAATCAGCAATATCATTATAGACAGAATGAAATCCAGAAGTGGACAGATAAAGTTATGTCATGCATATTTAAAATGCACATAGAAAAAAAATTAATAAAGTCAATTTCAGGATTCTAAACACATGAGTTTCCAGCAAAGCCAGATCTCACTTGTATCACTTTTAAGTTGTGTTTGGGTTTCTTAACATTTGTTTCCTTAAAGTTAATTACTCAAGTAACTCTATTAAGCATTGGCTTTCAATGCCAGCAAGTGTCATCCAGAATTATCATGGAAGTACCAAATATTTTGAAGACACATGCAGTCAAGGACACAACTGCTCCAACCCACTCACATGAAAGCATGAACTTCCCATTAATGTTTTCATGATTTGTCATGCTGATTTGTCATGTATAACATTTTTAGCAAGCCTGGCCTGAAATTTATGCAGGTTGTTTGTCATTATTATCTACAGACTTTATCAAGCCAATAATGTTAGCTCACTTATTGGCTATATTCTTTAAATTTACAATCAGTGTTTCCATATAGTCTCTAACTTACACAGTAATTAATTATACATTTTTCTCAATATATTCTAGAGTTATAAATTCCAAGAGCTTAGATTGGTGACATCTACAATAACTAATTTCCCCAAATCTGATAGTGCTATCACTGTTCTCCCAGTCTCAGGTAGAAACCTGAAAGTCTTCCTTGACTTGTCTCCTGTCCTTCCACGTCTATTCCAACCATCACCAAGTTCCAACAGAAGCGTAATTTCTTTTTTCTTGCTATTTCCACTACCATAGCCTGTGCCAGGCCACATTTCCTCACTCCTGGCCAATCTGACCTTCTTTGGGCTTCTCCTTTTGAGTTACTCTTGCATACATTCAAACCAGAATACTCTTCCTAAAGCATCATTTATAATATTTTATAGCAAATGTAACTACTCCAGACATTGGTGATCTCTACAAACTGAGAGTGCCCATAGTACTTAAAGTTATATCATTTTACTTTATTTTATTTGAGTTGAGTTGAGTTGAGTTGGAGTTTCACTGTGTCACCCAGACTGGAGTGCAGTGGCAAGCTCTCATGGCCACGCCAGCATCGACCTGCTGGGCTCCGGCGATCCTTCCGCCTCAGCCTTCCAAGTAGCCAGAACTACAGGTGCATGCTACCACGCCCGGCTAATTTTTTATTTTATTGTAGACATGAGGTCTCGCCAAGTTGCCTGGGTGGGTCTTGAACCCACGGACTCAGGCAATCCACTTGCCTTGGCCTCCCAAAGTGCTGGGATTACAGGCTGAGCCACCGAGCCCAGCCCTATCCATATATTTTAACATTTAAGTATCCTTAATTTAAGTTCATTTTGTCTTCTTTTTTTTCTTAATTAACATAGTACGTTTTAAATGCAGCATTTATTGAATAGTTTTTTTTTTTTTTTTGGAAGATGTGGGGTACAGCTCAGGATTAGGTATACAAGTGCATTCTTAAGGAAAAAGAGTTTGTGTCATATTTTTTGTAACTACCATAGCACCTAACACGAGACTTGTTCATGACCAATCCTCAAGTTCAAGTTTTACTCAATTAGGACTACTTTAAATGTGCCATAGAATATTCTGTGCTATGCCAGAAAGAAATAGGTTACCTTTACCCATTCCTTTTTATAAGGAATCTAGTAAGTTCCTTTATTCATTCACTCATCAGACATTTTCAAGCAACCCCTGTATGCCAGACACTATGCCAGGCAATAGATACAAAGATGCATGCCTTGCCTTCCAGGAGCTTGTGCCAGAGTTACACAAGCACAACATGGTGAAGACTAGATAGAAGTGTGCACAGGTGCTTAGGGGTGCACTTGAAGTCAGTCTGGAAATAGGAACAGAACATCATTGTTGGCTGGGCTCAGTGGCTCAGTCTGTAATCCCAGCACTTTGGGAGGCCAAGGCGAGTGGATTGCCTGAGACTGCGGGTTCGAGACCCACCCGGGCAACTTGGCGAGACCTCGTGTCTACAATAAAATAAAAAATTAGCCAGGCGTGGTAGCGTGCGCCTGTAGTTTCAGTTACTCGAAAGGCTGAGGCAGAAGGATCCCCGGAGCCCAGCAGGTCAAGGCTGTGGTGACCAGGAGTGTGCCACTGCACTCCAGTCTGGGCAACAGAGTGAGAATCCAACTCAAAAAAGAAAAAAAATCATTGTCCAAGGTGTGTTTCCCAGAGCACTAGTCCTGTAAGATTCTCCATGAAAAAAAAAATTCCGTGATCAAATAAATGTGGGAAACCTGGGACACTGTCACTTCCTCTCCCAAAGAGTCACAAAGGTAATTAGCACATTAATGCCTAAGAAGAGTCCTGTAGTAAAGAAACCTGTGAGAAACCCAGGGTATGAAATAGAAATTTCCCAATCCTCAGGATAAAAATAGCTGTTGAAGTCTTTTGGATGGGTGAGGTCACTGAGGGAGTGAGGAAGAACAAAGGACCAGACCCAAGAATGAGAAGATTATAAACATTTAAGGGTAGAATGGAAAAAGAGTAGCACACAAGGGTGCACAAAATGAACTAGCCAGCGATGTAGAAAGAAGTCCAAAATAAAGCAGAAAAACGGACAGAGGGAGAGAAAAGAATTTCAAGGAGGGGTTGGCCAGAAACATTAGAGCCCCAAATGAAGACATTGGCATGTCTGCTGGCTTCAACAGTCAAAAGGTTATGAGGGAAATTGAGAGTGCTATCAGTGAAATGTTGGGAGGGAGGAGGACTGCAGTGGTTGAAGAAGTGAGGACAATGTGTGGATTGGCCTGATGAGAAATTTAGCAATGAAGAGATAGGAGTAATATAGGAAAGGACAGAGAGACACGGTGTTAAAGGAGGATTGTTTTATACTGAGGAAATTTGAAACTCTTCATATGCTGAGGGAAAAGAGGCAAATAGAGAGGAAAAGTTAAGACAGAGGAATTTGGGGGAAGGATACTTGATAAAGCTAGATAGATAACTGAGAAGATGGACAGAGGGACAGGGTGGAAAAACAGTGAGATGAAATTAGCCACACAGACAGGAAGAAGGCAACTTTCTATTGGACAGAAAAAGAAAAAGACATGGTAAGAGAGGAAGAACGTTGGAGCTGGCAAGAGAGAAAGTTGTTAGTATTAACATTAATTAATATTCACTGAGGACCTGCTCTGTGCCAGGCATAGTACTAAGTGGTTTGCATAGTGTTAAGAAAGGCAGCCTCATGTGCACAGTCTCTGGACCCCACTCAGCCATATAAGGAGAGGCTTTGAACCTGGAACACTTCCTTACCATGAGATGAACAGTCCACACAGCCTGTACCCAGCTTATCACCTTATGTAGGAATATCTCTCTTGTTTTAGACTACCAGGATGGAGTACAGTGGTATGAACATAGCTCACCGCAGCCTTGAACTCCTTGACTCAAGTGATCCTCCCACCCTAGCTTCCTGAGTAGCTGGGACTGTAGGCATGCATCACTGCACCCTGCTAATTTTATTTTTTTGTAGAAATAGAGTCTCACTATGTTGCCCGGGCTAGACTCAAACACCTGGCCTCAAATGATCCTCCCTCCTAGCCTCCCAAAGCCACTGTGGTTACAGGTGTGAGCCATGAGGCCTTCCCCTGTTCCTGTGCTCTGCTGAAATGTGTGACTCTGTGGCCCTCAGTCACACCCCAAGATTTCAGTAT
Source organism: Tarsius wallacei (assembly GCA_963574415.1). Taxonomy (NCBI): domain Eukaryota; kingdom Metazoa; phylum Chordata; class Mammalia; order Primates; family Tarsiidae; genus Tarsius; species Tarsius wallacei. The sequence continues at coordinate 13,037 of CAUYQG010194135.1, forward strand.
TTCAGACTCCACAGGGGAGAGGGAAGGGTCCTTCTTCTGCAGCCTGAGAGGGGTGTACATAGGCGAATTGCTTTGCATGGGCTGCTAGGAGAGATAGAATAGCCATGGGCCTGAGGTACACTATTGAAGCTGATCTTGCTCTGTCTCCTTTTTTGTGTAAGTAACATGTTGTTCTATGCAGTGCTGGATGCATTGTGTTTTCCTTGTTAACTCCTATATCAAGATGCAATGGGAAGAAGTGAAGTTCTCCCCTGGAATAAGTGACTGGTACACAGTGACACATAGACTCCCATTTAACCTTTGCAGACACCCTTTAGGTAGACACTAATATTATCCCAATTCTGCAGGTGAAGAAAGAGCAGCAGGTGTAACAGAGTCAGGCTGCAAATCAGGTAAAGAAAGATCTCTTGCCTAACAAGTACTTCCTTGGAAGGGAGTTTTTCCATGGTATTCTCACTTTTTCTTATTGAAGTAAGAGACAAGACTATTTCCTGAAAGTGAGGCAGGGAGGTGGTAAGGGAAGGGTGTCGAGGAACAGAGCATTCACAATTGGAGTAGCTGCAGAGGAGAATGAGCAAGAGCACTAAGGAAAGACACTTTTGAAAGCCTACATAAAATTGAAGCTCACACTTCAGTAAAGACTTTAGTTCCTATAGTTTGTGGCACCCCATCCCCGCCACTCTCATCTACTATGCCAGGATCTAGATAGGAAAGGCAGGGAAAACATAAGTTGAGATGTAAGCCCAGATGTTAGCCTTGCAGACTCTTTGAGAAGAGGTGCCTACATCCTCAGAAGTGACCACCAGTATATGCAAGTTGATTGATCCCAGATGTTCTGCTATAGCTATAAGCAAAGGGCTGCCAGGGTACAGAGGATAGAGAGAGGGATACATTCTGATTGAGGAAACTGGAGAATTCTGAGGGTAAGAAGGAAATTTAACCTGGTCTTGAAGTATAAAATTTGAGCATTTTTCAAGCCTGATCTACTGAGCAGTGAATTAACAGAGCACAAAAGGAAGAGCATATTTGGGGGGAAGCCATAAGTTCAGTTTTCAGGCAAGTTGACTGAAACACTTCCAGTTGTACCACATGGAAATGGTCAAATATGGGCTCTCTGCTCCTTCCATCCGACAGACAGCCACATCTCTAGTGCAGCACCAGCTGTGCCCCAAGAAGGTGAAGGTCAGAGTGAACCGATTTGGCAGTATTGAGTGCCTGGTCACCAAAGCTGCTTTTAACTCTGGCAAAGTGGATATTGTCACCATCAATGACCCCTTCATTGACCTCAACTACATGGTCTGCATGTTCCAGTATGGCTCTACCCATGACAAGTTCTACAGCATGGTCAAGGCCAAGAACAGGAAGCTTGTCATCAATGGAAATCCCATAACCATCTTTCAGTAATAAGATCTCACCAAAATCAAATGGGGTGACACTGGTGCTGATCACATACAGGAAGAAGCCAAAAGCGTCATCATCTCTGCCCCTTGCGCTGATGCCCCCATGTTTGTGATGGGCATTAACCACAAGAAGTACCAGAACAACCTAATGACTGTCAGCAGCGCAACGCCTCCTACACCACCAACTGCTTAGACCTCCTGGCCAAGGTAATCCGTGACAACTTTGGCATTGTGGAGGGATTCATGACCACCATCCATACCATCACTGCCACCCAGAAGACCATGGATGGCCCCTCTGGAAAGCTGTGATGCAACTGCCATGGGCCCTCCAGAATATCACCCCTGTGTCCACTGGTTGCCAAGGCTATGGGCAAGGTCATCCCTGTGCTGAGCAGGAAGCTCATGGGCATGGCCTTCCGTGTCTTTACCCCCAGTGTGTCCATCATGGACCTGACCTGCCATCTGGAGAAATCCACCAAATATGATGACTCAAGAAGGTGGTATAGCAGGCATCCAAGGGCCCCCCTCAAGGGCATCCTGGGCTATGCCAAGTACCAGATTGTGTCCTCCAACTTTAGCAGTGACACCCACTCTTCCCCCTTTGATGCTGGGGTTGGCATTGCTCTCAACGACCTCTTTGTCAAGCTCGTCTCTTGGTATGACAATAAATTTGGCTACAGCAACAGACTGGTGGACTTCATGGTCCACATGATCTCTAAGGAGTAAGAACCCCTGGACCACCAGCCCCAGTGAGAGAATGAGAGGAAGAGAGAGGCCCTTAAGTGCTTGGGGGTCCCTGCCACACTCAGTCCCCAACCACACTGAGAATCTCCCCTTCTCACATTGTCTATGCCATACCACCTAAGGATGGGGGAGGAATCTAGGGAGCTCCACCTCATCGTGTACCATCAATAAAGTCCCCTGTACTCAGAAAAAAAAAAGAAATGATCAGATATGGAAGTTATCACCTGCAGGTAATAGTTCAAGCTTCATGCACCAAGCTACTGGCACACAGAGAGAGTAAATATATCAGAAATCTTTCTCACAAGCTTGTCACAGATAAGAGCAGAAAGATAATATGGCCCCCTGACTAAATTCAGAGTAATATAATGACAACACTAGGCACCAGAGCAGAGTTCTCTAGCAATAAAACCTAGATAGAAGAGGAAGAAAAGCCTGGGATACTTTTAGGGCATGGAGTAAGTAGAGAGTTACTGATGTAGATAGTTTTTAGAAGTGATTAGGAGATTGCATAAAGAACCTTAAAAAAGATTTAAGATTAAGCAAGGGAGGTCGCACTTGGAGGAATTGCAAAACAAAGTTCACCTTTGTTTTTCTTTCCACAAGTTTGCCTGGATCCAGTCTTGTAGGAGATTATGGCAAAAAATATTCTGGGTTCAATAGCAAGGCCAAGATGACTGGGTAAGGCCCCAAGGAACCAATGCTAACGTCTCACTTTTTGTTCTAACATCTCTGCTGTCTTCATTGTAATCTCTTGTGCAGTGCTCCCTCACTCCCACAGACATTGCCTCACATGTCCCTCTTTGCTCCAAAAATCTATTTCAAATGCAAAGAAGCTAAAGAGTAACACACCTGTAAAAGAAAATAATTTTTCTGTTGTAGTAAGTTACAAGCTGTATGCATCTTTGTGTCTAGTTAAATCCTGGGCTTACCTCTAAAATTCAAATGAGAAGGCAACCAAAGAGTACTTTAGGAATAGCCCTGGAGGTAAGAGTAGACAAAAGCTACTTCAGCCACATCTGCCAAGTGTATAAAGAATTGCTGGTAAGGCACCACATCCTTTGTCTACAATTGCATTTACCCATGAGTGTTGAACTTTTTTATTATATTCTACTTGTTGTAACAAAATAAGGTAAGGTGATCCAATTTCAACATTATCTCAAAGAACTCAGCTACCAGAATGCCTAGGTTCCAGTCCCAGACTCATCATCAGCTAGCTGTGCTGTGATAGGCAGGCCAACCTGTTTGAGCCCTATTTCTTCATCTGATATATAAGAGAATTAACACCTGCCCCCCTACTTCACATGGTGGTGCTGAGTATCAAGCCAGATAGATATTGGGTGGGAACATTCTTTCATAAGATGACCATCATGATATAAAAATAAGATATTGTTATAATAATTTTAGTATAGTAGTAATACATGTCATTAATAACTGCAGTAAATATCAGAAGTTTATTTTCACACAGTCTCATGGCATAATCCTCGAAGTCTGCATACTAGGATCTTAGTGAACATTAAAAAACCATTCGTCTGATATATTGCTGTGCTCAACTACAGGCAGGTAGAGGAGATTAGAAGGAATGGTTTAACAAAACAAAGGAGGAAGGGAAGTGGGAAAAGAGAAGGAAGAAGAGAGAGAAGGAGGGAGGGAGGGGGACAAAGCAGATGGAGCACAAGGGACAAAGGGAAGCAGGAAGAGTAGGAAGCATGAAAAAAGAAAGGCCTCCTTCATTGGCTGCCTTTATTCTCCTCATAACCCCTTTACTTCAGTTACTAAAATGGGACTACAGAAGAGATTTTTCCACAAGAAACCACTGAAATTATTAAGTGAATAATCTATTCCATTGTGTTTTGTCTAGGCTTTGGTCTTCAAACATGGCCCCTGGAGAACTAGATATTGAAGAAAGTAGTTTTGATGGAAAAAAAATAATAATAATGAGGTAGTAAATATCTGGCTCAGTGGTGAGCCACTCACTGCTTTGCATGAGAGCCAGCTTCAGCAAAAAGTATTCCTGGCCACATTTTTAAAAACTCTAAATGAAATAGTTTTCTTTTGTTAAGTCACTTGGGGAAATGTATGTTTTTACAATATATGTGTGACCTACACTATTAAATAGAAAAATGTCAGTGAGCAAAGTTGCTTCATAGGCACAATGGTTAATATCTGGGCAAAAAGTAGCAAAGCAGATGCAGTTTTCGGGTTTTTTATTTTGATTAGCAGCATCAGGGAATTGGCATGGTGAGGGTGGTTCAGAAAAGGAGAAGAAAGCAGGAAGGGGGGAAGAGACATAAATGCATCTCAAATAATAATTGGCAGATTCAGATTTTCTATATTGTCTCTCTTTTGAAAAAGACAAAGTTTAAATGTTATGAGATTTCATTAGTTGTGTGTGTGTGTATGTGTGTGTGCACTTGTGCGTGTGTGGGATTGCAGCCATACAATTTAAAACATATCCAGGCTGACCCACAGAAGAGTAAGACCAATTCATTGCTTCTCTTTCTCTCTCTCTCTCTCTCTCTCTCTACACACACACATACACACACACACACAATATCATTATCATTTTTATTTCTCCTGTATAAAAATCTAGGATTATACTCCTTTTTATGTGTTTTAGAAGACAGTTTAGGTGCAATGTTAAGGAAATTAATAACTTTTACCTGCCAAGTGAAACAAGTCTTAAGTGAAGTCTGCCCCTAAGATTAATAGTTTATACTTTTTTGTTGTCTTGAATTATATAGGTGAGGAAGGGTTTTTTCCCCTCAAAAAAAGATATATAGGTATGTGTGAAAATCAGTGGGTTGGTGAGAATGAAACAAGGCTGCACATTTACAAAGAGCCAAAAGACACTAGCCTGAGAATGAAAAGGGGAATAAGCTGGTGTCAGCTGCAAGACCAGCAATCATTTCAGACAACAGTCTGCTCTTTTAGCTGAAAATATGGGAAATGGAGTGGCACAAATGAGTGTCTTCCTTGACTGTCCCAAATATCTGCAGGATAATTAATGTGCCCTTCACCCTGTTTAGTGAGAGCCTACTGCTTCACTCTATGCAAATGAAGGTGAGATTCTTTCAAGGAGTAGAAATTGGAAGAAAGGATCATATATACACAAAATATAATGTTGTATGTATTATATATAGTATTTTCTTATAAAGTAATTCATGTGAAAATCAATAAAATTTTTTAAATTAATGGTCATTGTAGAAAAATTAGAACACAAATGAGACTATGAAGGAAAGAGTATACATTAATTATATTAATAAAATTATTTAATTTTAATTTTTAAAATTAATTTTAAAATTATTAAAATATATTGATTATATTAACATCATAATTCTACCACTCAGAGAGATATACTGATACTATTATGTTGTATTTCTTCCTAGTATTTTTTTTACTGCCAGACTATCTTTGCTTAGTATAAGGAAAATACTCTCATTTGATGCTTTCAGCACAGCTAGCCAGGAAGCAAATTAAAAACACAAAAATAAAAGCTAGAGAAACAATAATTGCACCCAATTGAACTGTGGGAAGCTGTACCAGCCTCCACAACTAAGTATCTGAAGAAAGAAAGCAGTTGTGAGAAATCAGCCGAGTGATGTGGAAAGACAGAAAACTCTGTTCTAGTACTGTCAGACTGTTACCTCACTCTGTGACCTTGAGAAAATCATTTTTTTTCTCTAGGCTTCATTTTCTTCATCTCTAAAATAGAGGACTTCAGCTCAGCTGTTCCACCAACATTACAAGGTATGTTGCCCTGTGCTGAGGACCAAGGATAACAGGCAGGAAGTTTCTAATCTAATCTAGTGGGATTTGCAACTTGAAATACAAACTCAGGTAAAATTTTGTGATATGCCTGAAATGCCCCCTGAAGTTTAGAAGAAGATAATTTGCAAATTCATGGCTTAGTGGAGTGAACAAAATGCTACCAAAGTTCCTCAGACTCTGAAATTCTGTAATATAATGTCACCAAAAGTCAACCCTAAACCAGTGTTGATCATTCTCATGCTGAAAGTAATCACTAAATTTGTTCAGAGTGTAGTAGTACTCCCAGTTTTTTTTTTTTTTTTTTTTAGTTGGAGCCTCACTCTGTTGCCCAGGCAATGGCACGTTCATAGCCACCACAGCCTTGGCCTGCTGGGCTCAGGCGATCCTTCCTCTTCAGCCTTCCAAGTAGCTAGAACTACAGGCATGCGCCACCATGCCCGGCTAATTTTTTTTTTTTTTAATTGTGGAGATGAGGTGTCACCCCTGGGCTCAGGAAATCCTCTTGCCTTGGCCTCCCAAAGTGCTGGGATTACAGGCTTCAGCCATTGCACCCGGCAGTACTTTTAAAGCAAATGGAAGCCAAGCTTTGGCAAAACTGGGCAGTAAAAATCAATCATTACTCCAAACCTTTCTTCTTTGGAGCTTTCTCTCCCCAACCAGCTCCACCTTAATCCAGAAATTCAGCAACTTTGCACTTTCTCCATGTCCTATGCAACCCTTTTGGAAAGTGGTAGATATGAGTCATATATAGTTTAGTGTGTTTCCTGAGGATATTTGTACTAAAGTTTTGTATCTAATTGTTTAATATAAATTTTTTCTCCCCATTGAAAGCTTTTTTTATCCAAAGTTTTTAAAATTATTATTTGTATAAATTTTAAAGGTACAAGTGTGGTTTTGTTGCATGATTATATTGCATAATGAAGCCTGAACTTTTAGTGCAACCCTCACCCAAATAATGTGCATTGTACTCATGAAGTAAGTTCTCATCCCTCCTGAGTCTCCGGTGTTTATTATTCCACACTCTATATCCATGTGTTTACATTATTTAGCTCTCATTTATAAATAAGAATTTCATGTATCACAACGAGTAGGTGGAGAAGACATATTTAAGGGATAAAACGAAAGACTTTCTTAGATTCCCTAAATTCATACCAAATATGGGGAGCCTTTGTCCAAGAGTCTTTTCAAATTCTGGAGCAATGAAGATTATGTCTCTAATATGGGTCATTCCCCAAACTTCACTAATAAGGACCTCATCCTCTCCATGCGTGGAGCGACATTTGAACATAGTTTTAACTTTTGAATAGCTTACAGAGAAACCACCTCAATTACTACAAACCTGAATGAAGTGTAATAGCAAAGAATCATTTTAAGGGTTGGGTGAGTGGATTGTTTGCTTTGTTTCTAAGTGGAGCTGAGAGAATTTATAGAGAGTATTTCAATTTAAATGAATTACTAATTGAAATATTTATAGATAAATTATTTGTCTAGCTGGGCTCGGTGGCTCAGCCCTTAATCCCGTGCTTTGGGAGGCCGAGGTGAGCGAATTGCCTGAGCCAGAAGGTTCAAGACCCGCCTGGGCAACTTGGTGAAACCTCATCTCTACAATAAATCAAAAACTCAGCCGGGCGTGGTAGCGCGTGCCTGTAATTCTGGCTACTCGGAAGGCTGAGGTGGAAGGATCGCCGGAGCCCAGCAGGTCGAGGCTGCAGTGGCCGGGAGCGGCCACTGCACTCCAGTCTGGGCGACAGAGTGAGACCCCGACTCAAAAAAAAAAAAAAAAAATTTGTCTAGATCAGTGCTGTCCCACAGAACTTCTATGATGATGGAAATATTCTTTACTGTCCACTGGGTAACCACTGGTCCAATGTGGCACTTGAAATATAGCACTTGAAATTCAGAAACTGGATTTATAATTGTTATTTGTTTTAATTAATTTAAATCTAAATAGCCATATGTGGATAATAGATGGCATATTAGATAGCACAGTTCTAGATGATTCTGTGTGGAGGCAGATTGGGTGCCAAATACACTATTCTGACTTTGACAAGGGAATCTTATCCAAGTAGAGTGACTATGTCTTTAGAATCTCAAGTGTATTGTAATTAAAATAGTTACCAGGACAAAGTCTATCACTATTAACAAACCAGAAAATATATAGAATTGCCAAGGAAACCCTATTGAAGAAACAAGTGTCTATGTCAAACCCTGTTCAGGATACCTCTGCAAAATCCCTTATGACTGAAGATCCCTGAAACCACAATTTTTTTTCTAACTGATGGAATTAGGAGACTGTGACTATTGTCCATTGTTCTTAAGCAAGACATTTGGGGCCCTTCCAAGAAGTAGCTTGAATGTCTGTTATAAGGAAAGAGGGTTATACAGTGTCTAAAGGCTCTTTGTTTAAAACTTGTGGGATTTTTTGGGATAAATGTTTTTATCTAAAGGCTCTTTGTCAAAAATTCCTCCTTGTGATTATGCTTGCTGACTTTTCAGATATGTTTCTATTTAAAAAAAAGAAAAGATGAAGGAAAAGCTTTACTATCAGCATTCCAACTAAGTAAGAAGATTATGATGCAATGTTACCACTGACCCTTAATCTCTGCCCTAATTGAAAGCTTAAGGGGGTTCGACCATTTCCCCTGCCCCTTCTGGAATGGTTGTGATTGCCAGGGCTTCAGTTACCTCTTACTTCTGGCCCAAAGTCCAGTGAGCTCCACAGTGTAGAGACCACTGTCTGCAAGAGCAGATATGCACGAAGATCCCTGGCTGGCCTCCCTACACCTGTTTTCATTACCATGTAAAGAGAATAGGATCATTAAAAGTTATAAAAGTCCATTTATTTCTAAGGTTTAAAAAATTGCCCCTTGTTATAGAGAACCAAAGGGCCTGGAAAAGAAGCCTGAGGTTTGGCTGCCTCCTGATCCTAGGGACTAGGATTGACGAAACCTAGATGAACCTACGTCCTTGGCATGAGTGCTTGGTTTCCTGAGTTGTTGGGAAACTGAGGACTGTAGTGAAGTGAGAATATTTGTTTTAGACAATAACAGATGCTAGTAAGAATAAAAACAGGTGGTGGTAGCAATCACTTCCTAGTTAGGAGCCCAGAGAAAGGAATCTACATTTGGATCCTGTCTTAGCTTAATAAGGTTTTTTGAAATGTGGCAGAGAAGGCTTCCTGTTGCCTTCAATACTTGGCTTGCTTTCTTTTCTTTCCCCAGTCAAACCTATAGAGTATAAACTTTTGAGCTTTGCTTTTCATACTATATTCGACAAAAAGTTGCACTTAGAGCCCATCTTATATTTAGTTTCCTTACTTTAAAAGTGAGAAGACAAAGACACAGACTTGCCAGGGGTCACAGTTATTACTGGAACTCCTGACCTAGAGCTCACTTTATATGGCACTAAGTTCCTATTTCCACATCAGCAACCAAGCCCTTCTGCTCCCTGTTTCCTTCTCCTTTTTGTAATGAAATAATAAAAGCTGGAGATTCTAAATAATTTGCCCTGAGTATATATAGCCCTCAGGACCTTTGTTATACTCATGTTTCAATTCAACAAATATTTGCTAAGTGACTACAATGCCCAAGGCTTAGTATTAGCAGGTGTTGCTCGAACAGAGAAAAAACCTCAAATATAGCTGTAGCTAAGATTCTCTCTAAAGGGTTATTTCATCTCCACCCCAGACAGGAAGGCCTGGGGAACATGTACCAATATACTTCTTTAACTCAGTACAGTTAACCCATATTTGCTCATCTTCCTTTTCTTTCTATCTGATTACAAGTTTCTTCTTTTCTTTTTTGTCCTCCTAGCATTCTCGGCCGTTGTCTCTGTTTAAAGTTGAGCCCAAGGTTCTGGGAAAGGATTGAGAATTCTTAGGGTGTGACTCCACAAGCCAAATCTTGCACAGTTTCAGTATATGGGGATTAGGAAAAGATTACTGATTCTTGAAGTTCTGGTCTGACTTTGGGCTTGGTTTGAGTGTGTGAGGATGCTGGTATGAAGGATGGTAGAATATAACTAAAAGTAGTGCAGAATTGTTCATCTGAAATCGGCTTTCTGCGTAGACATTATCTGATTCCTCTCCCTGCCATGGAACACACTCCACTACACCCAGCTGATCTTGCCTTCCTCCTCCCAGTCTTTCTTCCCAGTTCTCTCCATTCCCCAGTGTCTCCACCCCAGCACAAGTAATTCTCATTTCTTTGGACTCTCAGCAGGCCTTCTGACTGGCTTTTCCACATCTATTCTTGCCATGCTTTGATCCTTTCTCCATTTTGCACTCACAGTGACCTTTCAAATATGTGTTGTTTCCTGGTGTGTGAGAGTAATGACCCAAATCATGAATGAGGCCTACAAGGCCATGCACAAAGAGGCTTTCACCTACCCCCTTAGCTTTCTTACTCTTCTTGGGCCACCCACTCGGTGCTACCACCAGCTTTGTTTCCTCCTGTCCTGAAGACTCTTCCCCTGCCGTCAACCCTAATGCCTGCTCCTATCCCCCACTCTTCCTTCAGCACACAGTTCAAATGTTACTTCTTCAAGAAAGGCTTTTCTAATAGCCTTGACTGTTAGATGTTCCCCTAGCATCTTCACTTCTTCACACTGTCTTATCTTCATTGTAATTATATAATTAATTGTTGTTTAAAAACTGTCTCCCTAGTCAGAATATAAACCTAGTGTATTCGGATACCATGGCTGTCTTGTTCACTGCTTTCTCCCCAGCATCTATGCACATCTATGCACAAGGTAGGGTTCACTGACTATTTGTTAAATGAATGGCACCTTCATATTGTACAGATATATATGGTCTCTTCCTTGACACATAGGTTCTGGGATAGAAAGAACCCATCCTATTCCGTATTATAGCCTCTGTATTGTTATTCTTTTAACTTTGGCTTGATTTGATTATTTTTATCTTCTGTGTTTTTACATTTTATTTCCAAAAGGCAAGAAAGAACTCTCAAGTGGAATTGCAGCTGACAGATGCAGCCACACTAATGTTCTCAGGGCATACCTTGTCCTTTTCCTTTTCCTTCATATTCTGGAACCACAAGTTTTGTATTTGAGTTCTCAGTCTTCTGAGATAAAGTCCCTCATGGCCCCAACCATATGCCACTTTCTCTTTGAAAGCCTTTCTGTTGTCGTCAGAGCTTCTCTCTTCTTTCGTTTTTATTCTGCTGAGCAGTAATATTCTGGCTTTTTATCATTATTCTTTTGACATCCATCTACCTAACCTACTAAACTTTGTGCTCTATGAGGACAGGTACACTTAACGAATGAAACATGTCCTCAACATCCAGCACAATGTTAGGTGTTTGTTAAAGCAAAATTGATTTTTGTATTGGTATAGTAGCAGAGTGACTGGGATAAAGTCCTTTAGTCTTAACATTTTCATTCATCAATTTCATTATATAATCTTCCTCACTTCCACCAAGAAGTACAGTGACATAAGACATCCTAACCTCTTGCTCTGCTTATGAAAGATTTCCAAAAATTACTGAGGAAGAAGAAAGAAGCAGAAGGCTTATAGAATTAGAGAACAAACTTAATAATGCCAATACATACATACTTTGGATATGTTGTATCTTTAAAGTCCCACGGCTCTTCCTCAAATCAGATTCAAATGATCAGAAGTTTAAAGTGCCAGAAGCATCTGGCAAAGGGCATCTGCTAAAACTAATGTCTAAAAACAAATAAGAAAAAAAAGAACAGTAATAGTCCATGTGATGATAAATTGATCATGCTGTATTGTTGATTCTTAAAAGAAGGACAGCACTGCACATTTGTATGCTTTATAGTGGAAATCACTTTTCCTGTTGCATAAACATCTAAAAATAATATATTCACTGAAAGTAAACACATAGACCTGGAAATTTAGGTGACCTTGGTCAAGTCAGATTACCATTTATAGTTAGTTGTGTTGCAGATGAGGCTTCTTGTTAACAGATTTTTTTTTCAAAAACCTCCTTGGCAACTTTCTTTTATTTAAACAGAACTCAAGGAACCATATGTGGATGTGGAAAGGATGTAATGAGGCCATGACTGTCAGGTGAGAAACTAGATTGTGCCATTATTGAAGATAGAATATCATATCTAGGGAAACAAGTCTTTTTCAGATAAAACTACTTCTTGCCAGTTGACAGTTTCCATTCAAGTGCTTCTTTTTTTCTTCCATTCAACTGGTATTTATTAAAAGCCTGTAACTCATAAGAAATAACCTAATATAGCAGAGTTGTATATCAGGAAACTATGCTCTAGATCTGGCTGTGCCACTATAAGCTGTGTCATCTTAGACACTTTAATAATAGTGACAGTTGTCACTTACTAAGCATCTACTCTCTGCTAGGCACTTTACAGGTACTATTTCCTTTAATTCTCATAAAGTCCTTTATGGCAAGTGCTATTAGCCCCATTATACTAACTAAAATGAGGCTCAGAAAAGTTAAGTAATTTGTCCCAGATAACACAGCTAACATGGTAAGTGAGATTCCCAAATCCTTGCTTTGAATTAACAGGAAAAATAAAAATAAAAATGGGCAAAGTACATGAACAGACACTTCTCAAAGGAAGACATTCAAACAGCCAACAAACATGAAAACTACTCAGCTTCACTAATCAAAGAAATGCAAATCAAAACTAAAATGAGATATTACATCACACTGGTCAGGATGACTATCATTAAATAATCAAAAAAAAAAAAACAAAAACAGGTGTTAGTGAAGCTGTCCAAAAAAGGGAACACTTCTACACCATTGGTGAGAATGTAAGCTAGTTCAGCCTTTGTGGAAAGCAGTGTGGCACTGTCTCAAAGAACTAAAAACTGAGCTATCATACAATCCAGCAACTCCACTTCTGAGACTACATCCAGAGAAACATAATTCACTCTACCAAAAAGACACCTGCACATGTATGTTCATTGCAACACTATTCACAATAGCAAAACATGGAACCAACCAAGGTGCACATCAAGGCTGGACTCGGTGGCTCAGCCTGTAATCCCAGCACTTTGAGAGGCCGGGGCAAGTGGATTGCCTGAGCCTGCAGGTTTGAGACCGCCCAGGCAACTTGGCGAGACCTCATCTCTACAATAAGTCAAAAACTAGCCGGGCGTGGTAGCGCGTGCCTATAGTTCTGGCTACTTGGAAGGCTGAGGCGGAAGGATCGCTGGAGCCTAGCAGGTCGAGGCTGCAGTGGCCATGAGCGTGGGGGCGACAGAGTGAGACTCCAACTCAAAAAAAAAAAAAGATGCACATCAAAAGTGGACTGGATAAAGAAAATGTGGTACATATACAAAATGAAATACTATGCAGCCATAAAGAAGAACAAAATCATGTCTTTTGCAGCAACATGGATGCAACTGGAAACCATCATTCTAAGTCAACTATCACAGAAGCAAAAAACAGTACCACATGGACTCAGTCATAAGTGGGCCCTAAACATTGGGCACACAAGCACAACGGGGGGAAAACTGATGCTGGGTACTACTAGAGGTGGGGGATAAGGGGTACACAACCACCCATTAGGTATCGTGTCCACTGCCAGTGGAAGAAAGGGCTTGCTAGAAGCCCAAACTTCACCCACACAAAATTTACTTATGTAGCAAATCCTTACACGTACCCTGCAACTCTAAAATTAAAAATAAAAATTTAAAAACCCTTGTTTTTTCCACTGACTGAATTATTTAGACTTCAATTTTTCTCCAGCTATAAAATTGGGGAATTTAATTTTGTGACCTCCAGGGGTAATAATAAATAAATGCAATTTATTTGTTGACTTTTTATACGGAAAATTTAAAACATACACACAAGTAGAAAAAATAATACAATGACCCATCCCTCAGCCACAAAAATCATCTCCTCATAGCCACTCTTGTTTCATCTACACCCACCCACTTTCCTCCCACCCCAGCGCCCACTGGATTATTATGAGCACTATACTATCTATACTATGTAGTATACTATGAGATGTGTAAATATTTTAGCACTTATCATGAACGAGAAAGGCTTTTTTAAAAAAACATAACCACAATACCATTAGCACACTTAAAAATTTAACAATAATTTTTTAGTATTATCAAATATCCAGTGTAAGTTTCCCTGATTTTCTCTTTCTTTGTTTAAATAGTTTAATGTATTTTAATAGCAAAAGTTTCAGAAACAGCATAAAAGACAGACAACATTAAAAACCAGTATTTGCATGTAGGACAACTCAGAAAATATAGCGAATGAATAGAATCTACTCTATTACAAAAATGCTGCTGATATTACTTAGTTATCACCAATAAGAAATTGTTTTTTAGCCGGGCTCGGTGGCTCAGCCTGTAATCCCGTGCCTTTGGGAGGCTGAGGTGAGTCGATTGCCTGAGCCTGCGGGTTCGAGACCCACCTGGGCAACTTGGCAAGACCTCATCTCTACAATAAATCAAAAATTAGCCGGGCATGGTAGCGTGCGCCTGTAGTTCCAGCTACTTGGAAGGCTGATGCGGAAGGATCGCCAAAGTCCAGCAGGCCAAGGCTGCAGTGGCCAGGAGCGGCCACTGCACTCCAGTCTGGGCAACAGAGTGAGACTCCAACTCAAAAAAAAAAAAAGTAAAACTTCATTCCGAAGATCATAGAGCATATAGTCGTATCAGAAAGATGTAGGGCAATAAACAGCTTTAGGAAGATGCCTCTGACTTGTCATTGGAAAATATATCCCAGGTGAATCCAATATTTAAATATAGACAATCATCAGAAAAGAATCCTCTGCAGAGTGCTTAGAATTTGCTGGGTCTTCTCAATATTTAACACCAAGCATTTTGTAGAAATTCCTGTAACACTCTCACAACAAGAGGAGGGAGATATCATCTTCCCCGTTGTGGATACAAAATATTGTGCAAAATTAATTCCCACACCTTAAAATACAATTAAAATTCAAATGTGGGCAAGTCAGTGATTTTAACAACTATTCTATGCTAATACAAGATCATAAGATAACATAGAAGTAAATATGGCTAAAGGTTTTTTTTAACATTGTTAAGGATAAGAAGACTTTTTAATCATACTGTCAAAGTCAGAAAGGAACAATGCTTAAGAAAAAATTGATTGATTTGATTACTTAACACCTATGTAGAATAAAAGTAGAAACACAAACAACAAAATAGAAAAACACTTACAATCAAATGACAGAGACCTAACTAATAATATAGCAAGAATTTCTGAAAATAAATAAGAAAAATGTACATTCTTCTAACAACAAAAAAAATGAGCAAAGGTCAGAGACAACCAATTTCATAGAATTCATGTTGGTGAAATTTAAAGATAGGCAGAACATGGGGGAATATACACACTCATCCAGGTTGGGTTGAGGTCTAAGTTTGCACCATGTTTCTGGAGGAAAGTTTGACAACATGCACTAACATGTAAAATGTGAGTTATTTGACCCGATAATTTCATTGCAAGATAGTTTCCTTGGAAAGATAAGACCTAGTTGGGTAAATAGATGCAGGATGATGAGACTTGTGGAGAGAAAAGACTTTGAAAGACTGAATCAGTCTTAATGGGTGGGAGATGTCAAACCCATTTCACTTGCTTTCTCTTCTCTCAAGTGCACTAGGTAGACTTTGGTCCTTCCTGTTCCTCTGAACTCTAACAAGAGCTGGGCTTGAAGAAGTGGAATCTAGTCAAGGCCTCTCTTCATATGGGGTGAGGTCTGCAGCTCTGGAATGCTAACACACTTGAAGACTCCTTGGGATTGTCAACCTGCCTGCATGTTTAAAATACCACTCTCACTTACATTCAAGTTTGTTAGCCCAAGGTCAGAACTTTGCAATTCAGATTG
>CAUYQG010194137.1:0-18214 GCA_963574415.1 Tarsius wallacei
ACAGTACAACTGAAGTCCTCCAGTTGACAGTTGGATCCATTGGAATTCAGGGGAATCCCTGGCTAGAGACAGATATATTTTCAATTCATCGGGATCAAGATGGGATTTGCAGCCATGGTATTGAACAGAATCACCTGGAGAGTAAATGCAGAAAGAGAAAACTAAAGGTCCAAGAACACCGTCACGGGGTGACTCAGGACGTCATTTAAATACCAGTTTACAAAAGAAGTAATCCTTTTTAACAAACCCATGGCCAGAGAGTTAAAGGAACCAATCTGGGAAGCAGCCCTCCACACACACACACACACACACACACACACACACACACACACACACACACGTCATTCACCCAGAAAGAATATATGTACAATGTTCCTTTTTTTCTTTCTCAGTATTTATGACATGATGCTACCTCTGCCATGCAATTCACAGTCCCATCCAGGATTGATACATTTCTCTCCTTTCCTTCCCTGCCAAGCAGATATCCTTAGATGGCCACTGTTCAGCCTTGGACAGTATCCATCAATTCTGTGTGATGGTATTTCTTCATCTGAGGTTCTCCGAGAAGAGCGCTCTTGTAGATGTCTTTGGGTCAACGGGAGACCCCCTTGGAATCGCCCGGCAGAGCTGCAGTTCAGGGCATCCTTGCTCTCTTGAGTTGTGCTAACAGAATTAAGCACATGACTTTAACTCGTCGCTATGGACTATATCAGTTGCATTTGCAACAAGACTGCTGCAAAACAAAACACTCGGAAATCAGCACCTACAACAATAAACACATAGTTCCAGCTCGATATTGGGTTGGCTGGGGTTTGTGCCGAGCTTCACTCCAAGCTGCAGGTTTGGTCCGGGTCTGATCCTCATTCTCCTTTTCTTCCGGGGTGAACAGGCTATCTGGAATATGTCCTCATGGTGGCAATCAGAGCCCAAGAGGACAGACCCAATGACACAAGTGCATTTCCATGTTTGCTTGCAGTGTGTTCACCAGCATCCCACTGGCCAAAGCAAACAAACTCAACATCACTGAGTCAGAAGAAAATTCTCAACCTCTGGTCGGAAGGCCAAGGACATAAATACAAGGAGTGATGTAAACAAACAAAACGGAGCAATCCTGCATCCACCATATGGACTTTTGTTTGCTCTACTCCATAGAGCAGTGCCACGTGGTACTAGGCACTTTTCCCGTCAAACATATGCATACAGCCATACGTTTTCCAAGTCGAGAACAACAGAGTAGAATATGGTCTGGGAACTCTGTTCTTTGGAGGCAGAGTTTGTGCCTTGAATCTGACTTGCTAAAGTTAGGAGAACATGGCGGGGCTGAATAAAGAATCACGTTAGGCCGGGCCTGATGGCTCAAGCCTGTAATCCCAGCACTTTGGGAGGTGGAGGCGAGAGGATTGCCTGAGCCCACGGGTTCGGGACCAGCTTGTGCAACATGGCGAGACCTCTTCTCTACAATAAATCAAAAAATTAACAGGGCGTGCTGGTGCACGCCTGTAGTTCCAGCTACATAGAAGGATGAGGCGGAAGGATTGCCTGAGCCCAGCAGGTCAAGGCTGCGGTGGCTGTGAGCATACCACTGCACTACAGCCTGAGTGACAGAGTGAGACTCCAACTCACGCAAAAAAAAAAAAGAATCATGTTTCCAGACAGACTTTCAAAGTGGAGAGCTGGATTTCCGAAGCACGCTGTAGAGTAGGCTGGGATAGGCAAAGGAGGAAAACCACTCAAGGGATCTTTTTCTTGTTATTCATATAATTTTTCTCACCCAGGTTTTACAAATAGAGGCCGTAATGAAATTGGCTCCGGACAATTCACACCCAAATGTTTTGCTGATTTGACCCTCTAACCACAGGATTAGCAAGACCCATTTACTCTGGCGAGTTCTGCAGATTCTTCCGGTTTCATAATTCAATCAAAGATAATGGTAAGTGGAAGGGGAGGCTGCTCGTAGGGAAGCCAAATGCGAAAGAGAAACAAAAATACAGGGAACCGAAGACTTAAATTTTATGTATGGCTTGAATCGGTTTGGCAGAGAACCAACTAGAAAAAAAATCCCGCTCCCTCTTAGCTGCGTATTTCCACATCACAAAAGCATGGTGGGGTCTGGTCCGGCTCTAGGGCTTTCTCTCACAAAAGGCCTAGACTAAGGAAAAGCCCGATGCAAAACGCAAGTTTCAGGCAGCGTTCTATAGGAAGACTAGTTGGCGGCAGCCTGAATTCAAGAATGGCCTCTACCCTCCTGAAAAGTCTCCCAGGAGCCTGCCGGTCAACAATCCAGAGGAAAACAACATTGTTCACACCAAGGTCTCCCGTCAAGTGTAGCAGTTAAGAGCATGTGCTTTGGAGAACCCCAGGCTCAGATCTTGAAATTGCTACTCACTAGCTGTGTGGCCTCTCTGAGCAATCGTTTTCTCATTCATACAACGTGGAAAATGATGACACTTGCCTCTTAGGGTTGGGGTAGGGATCAAAGGAACGGTACACGAACAGTATTTACAGAATCCCTGACGCCGTCCTACAGGCTCAGTAGGCGGAAGTTGTTATTACCAGGTGGTTCAGAAGGAAGCTTTGTGCAATTGCAGGCACTGCTATCCACTGTTCCTCTGGTTCAACCTCTCCTGCTTACTGGAACTAAAAGTAACACAGTATCATCTTCATCAGGGCATGGATATGCAAGTGATCCATTTAACCTACCTGTGAGAACCTAACCAAATCTGCCCAAAGAAAGCATTCCTCTGATTTCAAACCAGGCCACGTGGGGACCAAAGGGAGGCCCAAACTTTACCTGTATGCTGTCCACTTGTACACCTAATCCTGAATTGGACCCCACATCTTTAAAATAAATAAATAAATATATGAAAGAAAGCACTCTTGAGGCTGGCAGCAGCAGCACACCTGCAGACAGGTAGGCCAGAAGCCCAGACACCAAGCGGGACACTAATGGACCTGGACAAGAGGGATCTTTGCTCTGGGGCCCCCACACACTTCAAAGAGCCCCTCTGGCCGCTCTGATCGCCCCATCACGGGGTAAGAGATCCTCCAGTTCAGGATGGGCCCACCAGGAGCCCAGGTCATCTTTCTCTAGGCCTCACTCAAGTTACCTGGTTCCCAGCTTTCCCTGTTTCCGTTGCATGTGGAGCTTCGTTCCCTGATCTGTCCTCCCACGAGGGCCTGTGCCCCTGGATGGGACACACCCAGGTCCAAGAAGTGGCTGTTTTCAGGGTGTGTGGATGGAGCTCAGAGACACTGGCTGGGATGATCACTTGTGTCCATCTGAGGCCCCTGCGGTGTGGAACAGAGCTGGGATGTGAAGCCAGGCAGAGTTTGGGCTGAGGGCTAAGGGCTGGTTCTCCCCACTTAGGAAACTCCCAGGAATCCAAGCACTCTAAACTCAAATCTAGTCTTCCAGGTCATTAAGAAAGATAGTGGCCAAGAAGGTAAGGTAAGATATTCATTTAATAATCCATTTGCTTTATTTATAAATTATGGACACAGACATATTGTAGGCAAACTGCCACGTGTACTCTTTCTTTGAGACCTGCAAAAGTTAGGGGCAGGCCTGTCCCCTAGTAAACCCCAGAAACTCAGTGAGTATTGACGAGACTCTGACACCTCTCCCCTTATCACTTCGAAGTCTTGGGCCACAGAAGCCCCATCCAGTTCATCCAAACCCCAAATACCCCTGCAACACCCAACGGCCCTGGCAGTAGCCACCAACGATGGTATCCCTCTGGCTCACTAATTCCAGTGACTACTGATGTCCAAGGGCACAGGAGAGCCCCAGAGTTTCCAGAATCCCTGGGCTTACCCCCCAGACCAGGGCCCCAGCAGGGGACGATGCCAGATTCATTTCCCAAAACTGACAATTTATCTTCCCATACACTCTTCCAGAGCCCTGTCACTCCCCCATCATGAGACGGAGTCCACGTGCCCGCCCCTTGAAACTGGGCATGACCTTGTGACTGTCTCGACTGGGTAGAATACGTAGAAACGATACCACATGACTTCCACTAGGTCACGAGTGGCAACAGAGCCAAGGCTCTCTTCTCCTGGGGACACGCCTCTTGGGAGCCCTGAGCCAATATGTAAGAAGTCCCACTGCTCTGAAATTGACAAGCTAGAGGAAATTCGCAGAGACAGAGATGTCCGGGAAGACCTGCTACACGACCTGAGAGAGGACCACAAAAGTAGAGGCCGGCACCAAAATCAAAGGGCCCAAAGTCAATCTCTGTATTTACAGCGACAGATTTAAAGGAGTGGCTCTGAAGCTACTGTTCTGAGGTTCCTCAAGGGGAGCGGACTCTCCAGGCGAGGGAATGAGGCCGTCTACAAAAAGCCTCTCGCAGCCTCCCATGGCAACTGACGATTGTGATGCCCAATTGGCTACTAATAGGCACTGCTCTCCGTGAATCGGGTACAAGGACCCTGCCTGGCTCCCACGCTGTGCCAAGTAGACTCCCAGGACACGCCGCGTCAGCGTATTTCTCCAGCCGGGGAACGCCACCACGCCTTGGCGCCGGGCCAGGCCCAGACCAGCGGCCTCACACAAGGGCTGGCCTGTTGCGTCCTCGAGAGTCTCAGGCTTGGTCATGCGAGTCCGCGGGCTGATCATGCATGAAGGGGCCCCGGATTTAAGCCCCAGCCCCTCTTAGATGTGGGGAAGGCTCGAAGGAGCTTCATAAATGAAAATACTGGCCAGAATTTCTACACTCTCACGAGCCAAACATGTGTGGGTCGTAGCTCTTTGGGGGAAAATGAAAAAAGAGGGGAGGGGCTATTTATATCTTGTTTCTCCTTATGCCACTTTTTACCTGTGGCACTTTTCACGTCAGTTCCACCACCACCCATGCAATTTTGGCTAGGATTGTGTGGCCTTGGGCATGAATCACAAATGCCAATGCCCACCTGGGCCTTGTCAGAGATTGGACGCCTGCGGCAGGCTGGAATGAGTAGGTGATGAATTAGAACCCAGGCCCTTGTGAAAGGGGGCGTGACATGCCAAGTGGGAACGTCCGCCAGTTTTGCCAGGTTTTCACGTTTTTCCCAGAAGTTTTTTGCCAGTTCCCTAATGGGTGTCACACCCAAGTCCCTCGGGCCTTACCACGTCAGCCTGTGCAAGCTGACTTCCAGCAGCTAGGCCAGCAATCCCATCTCTGGGCCTGGGGGTTTCTGGAAAGAATTGGAAAGCCTCTCTGCCGGCGCACAGAGGCTGGAATTATCAGAGCATTAACACCTCCCAGGAGCAACCCTCAGAAACTGACGGGACTTGGTGTATAAATGCCCCAGCTCCCTTTCCAGGGCTGAAATAACCCTGAGACCCTTGTGTTCCACAGCGCTTCCCCGACCTTCCACCAGGACTAAGCACCATTGCTAACAAGTTTGATCATCAGCCCTTAGCCGTCTCCTGTCTCCCTCTCCCACATTCCAACTCCCCTTGGCGTTTCCAGAGATCACCCCCACATAAGCTGCGTGCACTTGAATCTTGACCTCAAAAACCGGTTCTAAAATTCATAAATGCACAGAGCCACTGAAAGGTGTTGAACGTCGTGTCCACTTTTCAAGGGCACTTGTGAGGGGTTACATGGAGGCCAACACCCAGTCGAGTGTCCCCCCACAGATCCTGCCTCTCAGCAGCAGGCTTAGTGAGAGTAGAATCAGCCGGAAGACAGGCCCCTTTCAGGAATTTACGCTTGGATATCGCTTGTGTTACCAGAGCCTTCAGAACACATTTGAGACGGGAGTTGGTTCCCAGGACATAGCCCTATACCTTCTGATTTCAAGGATGGCGGAGTCTACATGGTCCCACCAGGCTCTGCACACGTTACCACAGCCCAGCCTGCCTCCTGCCCCCCTAAGGCCAGGTATCTTCCAGAGTTCTCTTATTTTCTTCCCTTTCTCCTATCAAAATTCCATCTAAGGAAAGTAGCACATTAATTTTTTTACACTTAGATTCCATAGATGGACCATTGGTTTAAAAAAAAGTACCGCCCAACCGAAGGGAATTGATGTTTTTCAGCAATCAAAAGCTCAGCACAAAACGTTCCTGTCTTCATTCATGCAGCAAACGTTTGTGTGGCACCAGGCACTGCTGTGTGATGCTTGGGAATGCATGCGCAAGCAAAACAGGTAAGGATCCCCGCCCTCTGTTCCCCTGTCCCCTGCCACAATCACACCAGGTAGCAGACAGTCAATAAACAACAAACATGATTATTTTAAACCACTTTATTGAGATACAGTTCACATCCTGGGAAATTCATCCATTCAAAGTGGACGTTTCTATGGATTTTTATTATGTGTGGAGTTGTGCCACCATCATTTTCATCACCCCAAGAAGAAGCCATTACACATTAGCGGTCACTCCTCGTTCCACTCCCCTCACCTGAGTTTCTGCAACCACTCATCTACTTTCTGTCTCTATGGATTTGCCTATTCTGGACATCTCATACATACAATAAATAATAATACCATAAGGCCTGGCTCAGTGGCTCAGCCTGTAATCCCAGCACTTTGGGAGGCCGAGGTGAGTGGATTGCCTGAGCCCACAGATTCAAGATCCGCTCGGGCAACTTGGCGAGACCTCGTCTCTACAGTAAATCAAAAACTAGCTGGGCGTGGTAGAGCGCACCTGTAATTCCGGCTACTCAGAAGGTTGAGATAGAAAGATCGACAGAGCCCAGCGGGTCGAGGCTGCGGTGGCTGGGAATGTGCCACTGTACTCCAGTCTGGGCAACAGTGAGACTCCAACTCAAAAAAAATAATAATAATAAATAATATGCACATGCAATAAATAATAAATATATACAATAGTAGGTGGTCTTTTGTGTTTGGCTTCTTTCAACAGCATAATGCTGCTATGGCTTAAAGATTTATCCATGGATGGCACTTGTCATTCATTCTTTTTTACTGCCAAATAATATTTCATTGTATGGATATACTGCATTTTATTTATTCATTACTCATTTGGGTTGTTTATGCCTTTTTGCTGTTGTGAAGAGTGTTGATATGAACATTACTTATGCTGGACATGATGGCTCATGCCAGTAATCCCAGCACTTTGGGGAGGCGGAGGTGAGAGGATTACATGAGCCCAGGGGTTTGAGACCAGCCTGGGCAATTTGGTGAGATCTCATCTTTACAATAAATCAAAAAAATTAACCAGGCATGGTGGCACGCACCTGTGGTTCCAACTACTTGGAAGACGGAGGGGGAAGGATCACCTGAGCCAGGCAGGTTGAGGCTGCAGTGGCCGTGAGCATGCCACTGCACTCCAGCCTGGGCGTCAGAGTGAGACTCCAACTCAAAAACAAAACAATAAAATTAAAATTTGTTGTAGCCATCCTAGTTAGCTTAAAATGATATTTCATTGTGATTTTAATTTGTATTTCTCTAATGACTAATAATGTTGGAGCATCTTTTCATGTGCTTGTATCTCATGACCACTTGTATTTCTTCTTTGGAGAAATGGCTGTTCAAGTCTTGCCCATTTTTTAGTTAAATTGTTTCTCTTTTTGTTGTTGAGTTGTGACAATTTTTTGTATATTCTGGACACCAACCCTTATCAACCATATGGTTTGTGAATATTTTCTCCCATTTTATGGGTTTTTAAATTCACTTTCTTGGTTGTATCATTTGCTGCACAAGTTTTTTTTAATTTGTATGAAGTCCGACGTATCTATATTTTCTTTTTTCAGTTGTGTGTTTGGTGTTATCTATAAGAAAGCTTTGTCTAATTCAAGATAATAAAGACTGACTTTTGTTTTCTTCTAAGAGTTTTACATTTTAGCTCTTATATTTAGGTCTATGATGCATTTTAAGTTCGTTTTCATATATGGTGTGAGGTAGAGGTCCAATGTCACCCTTTCGTATGTGGATACCCAGTTATCCCAACATCAAAGCTTTTTCTTTTATCATTGTATTGTTTGGGTGCCATTGTTGAAAATCAATTGAACATAAATGTAAAGGTTTATTTCTGAACCTTCAGGTTTTTTCATTATGTCAGCAATACACTCTTGATTACTGTAGTTTTGTGAATTTAAAACTTGGAAGCAGGAGTTCTCCAACTTTATTCTTCTTTTTCAGGTTTGCTTGCGCCATTCTGGATCCTTTCAATTTCCACATGAATTTTAAAATCATCTTGTACACTTCTGGGGGGAAAAAAAAGGCAGCCGAGATTCTGATGGGAATTGTATTGAACGTGGAGGTCAATTTGGAGAGTATGACCATCTTAAAAATATTAAGTCTTCTGAGGCATGGACATGAAATGTCTTTCTATTTCATTTCTTTCAATGATGTTTTTCAGTTTTTAATGTATAAGTCCTGCACTTCTTTTGTCAAATGTTTTCTTAAGTATTTTGTTCTTTTTCTGCTGCAGTAAACAAAATTGTTTTCTTTTTTTTAGATTAGAAAATATAGTTTGTTTAAAGCAAATTAGAGAGAGAAAAAGAGGATTCACCTCCCCAAGGTGGTGGAGGGGGCCAAAGCCAGGCAGCATGGCAACAGTCATAGCTCAAAGAGCACACGGCCACACCAGAGTTTAGCAAGGCAATGGCCAAAATTTGTCTTCTTAACTTCATTGTTTTGGACTATTCAGGACAATACTTTTTGTATATCGATCTTGTATCTTGCGATCTTGTTGGACCCATTCTTAATAACAGAGGGCGGGCAATTAAGTTCGTGAACTCATCCTAGGAAAAGTGCTACAACCTCATAGTTCAATACCACTACAGTCACCTTTGAAGTCCTCCCCTTGGGAAGCTATGCACCACGCCAGCACCTTGTCCACCAGTTTTGGAACTCTTTTTCTGGAGTGGCCATCAGAGTTGACATCATATTCCTCTTGATGTCCTGAACGTCATCAAAATGTCTTCCTTTCAATATTTTCTTTATCTCTGAGTAAAGGAAAAAGTCATTGGGGGCCAGATCGGGTGAGTAGGGAGGGTCTTCCAATACAGTTATTTGTTTACTGGCTAAAACCTCCCTCACAGACAGTGCTTTGTGAGCTGGTGCATTGTCATGGCACAAGAGCTCCTTTGGGGCCATTTTTGCACACACCTTTCTCATACCAAGATTTTCAGTTAAGATTTTCCCAACTGTTTCTCTGTCAATGCTTATTTACTCTGCTCCGCTTCTCACAGTCAGCCAACAATTTTGAAGCACAATTCGACGAATGTGTGCCATGTCTTCGTCAGTTCTACTTGTTACTGGTCGTCCTGACCTCTCTTCCTCAGTGACACTTTCTGTCCCCTTGGAAAAACATTTAATCCATTTTTTGCACTGCCGTTTTCTTCGTGGCATTATCCTCATAAGTTTGGACTAACATGTCTCTGATTTCACTTCCACTCTTGCCAAGTTTAACAAGAAATTTAATGTTGGTTCATTGCTCTAATTCAAACTCTGACATTCTCGTGATGACAGCTCTGATGGCCATTCCAGAAAAAGAGTTCCAAAACTGCTTTGATGGGTGGACTAGGCGCTGGCATCAATGCATATCTTCCCACGGGGAATACTTCAAAGGTGACTGTAGTGACATTCAGCAACGAGGTATGAGTTCACAAACCGAAATGTCAGGCCTCATAGTTTTAATAGTTGTTTAGTTATTTCTTAGAATTTCCTATGTATATTGTCATCTGCAAATTTAAATTTTTTCCTTCCTTTCCAATCTGGATGCCTTTTATTTCTTTTTCTTTTTCTTCTAATTGCCTGGTAAACATAATTTTTAAAAAGTGATAGAGGATCATAAGTTCAATGAAGTGAAAAAGTGTATCCACGTAAAGGGAATTAGGGATATTGGAGGTTAAGCTATAATTTTAATTTCTACTAAATGAGGAGGTGACATTTTAAAAGACCAAGGAGATGAAAGAGTTGAACATTCAAATGGTAGGAATAGCCAGAGCAAAGATTCACAGTAAGAGTTTGACAGGCAGGTATGATTGTGTCTGGACAGAGTAAGCAAGAATAGCCCAGCCGGGCTCAGTGGCTCAGCCTGTAATCCCGCGCTTTGGGAGGCTGAGGTGAGTGGATTGCCTGAGCCCGCAGGTTCGAGACCCGCCTGGGCAACTTGGTGAGACCTCATCTCTACAATAAATCAAAAAAAAAAAAAAAAAAAAACCAGCTGGGCATGGTAGCGCCCGCCTGTAGTTCCAGCTACTTGGAAGGCTGAGGCGGAAGGATCACTGGAGCCCAGCAGGTCGAGTCTGTAGTGGCCGGAAGCAGCCACTGCACTCCAGTCTGGGTGACAGAGTGAGACTCCAACTCACAAAAAAAAAAGAAAAAGAAAAAGAATAGCCCATGTGAGGTCTTGGGGTTAGAGGGTCAAGAGTAGAAGGGTGGCATGATCTGGCGTAGGGTTTTCAAAGGCTCACTGTGATTGCTGTGCAGAGAACAGACTGAAGGAGTAGAATGAGAAGCTGGAGAAACAGGGAGACCAACTGGAGCTACTGTAGCAATCCTGCAGAAAGGTAACTGTGGTCCGGACCAGAGTGGTGGTATTCATGGAGAGACGAAAGAGATTGAATTCTAGATATATTTTAAGATCTAGTTGACAGGATTTATTGACAGAGGAGATGAAGAGGATGAAGAGGATGAGTTGAGTCCAGTGTTTTTGACCTGAGCACTTGAGAGGCTAATGTTGTCATCTACTCCGAAGCTTCAGAAAGTAGGTTTGGAAGGGAAGATCAGGAGTTCACTTTTGGACATGCTGAACCTGGAATGTCTACTAGAAATCCAAGTTGGGATCTCAAGTACGGAGCTGGATACACACATCTAGACTCAAGAGAGAAGTCTGAACTGGAAATGGAAACTGAGACTTTGCCATCTAGATGGCATCAAAGCTGTGCAATAGAATGTGATCACCAAGGCGAATGAGTGTAGAGGAGAGGTGAGGCCTGAGGCCTGAGATGTGGGACTTCCGGCGTTGGCAGATTGGGAAGAAGAGAAAGAAGCAGGAAATGAGGCTGGGACAGAGCCTCCAGGGAGGCAGGAGGAAAACACACGAGAGTGCGATGACCTGAGACGTGACTAAAGTGTGATAAAGGGGCAGGCACAACCAACTTCATTGAACATTTCTGAATGGCGGAGACAGATTAGGACTAACAGCTCCTCACTGGCGAGTTTGTGCTTTCAGATACCACACTGTAGAATAGGCTTTTTTTTTTCCTTCCATACTCCTTTTTGTCGGGGAGAGGCTCGGGTGGCTGGAGAGGAGGGTGGGGAAAGTGAGGACTTTCCAGAAGGGTGCTACCCGAGATAGTACTTGACCCTCTAGGGTGTGTTTCATGCCTACTGCTGCATAACAAATCACCCCAAAACTTAGTGGCTTGAAACAACATCTATCATCTCACAGTTTCCAAAGATCACAAATCTGGGCCAGCTCCACTGGGCCCTCTACTTCAGGGTCTGTCCCGGCTGCCATTGAGGTATGACTGGGACTGCAGTCTACTTCAAGGCTCGCCCAAGGAAGGATCTGCTTCAGACTCACTCATGTGGCTGTTGGCAGGACTCAGTTGCCCACTGGCTGTTGGGACCACCCTCCGTTCCTGACCTCACAGGCCCTCCATGGGGCGTCTCTAAACATTGGGGCCGGCTTCTTCAGAAAGGGGGAGCAAGAGTGCCAGGGATAATTCCAGCAAGAAACAAAGCCAGCAAGATGGAAGTCACACATTTTTTTGTTACCTCATCACGGAAGAGATGTGACGGCATTTTCGTCATATTCTTTTTTTTTATGTGAGTCAGGGGTCTCACTCTGTTGTCCGGGTTGGAGTGCTGTGGCGTGCTCGTGGCTCACTGTAGCCTCTAACTTCTGGGCTCAGGTGATCCTTCCGCCTCAGTCTCCCAAGTAGTTGGGACTACAGATTCACACTACCATGCTCGGATAATGTTTTGTATGTTTGTCGAGATGAAGTCTCACTATTTTGCCTAGGCTGATCTCAAACACCTGGGCTCAGGCAATCCTCCTACCTCGGCCTGTCACTGCGCCCAGCCATTTTTGCCATATTCAGTTAGAATCAAGTCACCAGGTCCAGCCCACACCGGAGGGGAGGACCCACAGAGGGGCCTGAACACCAAGAGGCAGGGTCATTAGGATCTGTGACAGAAGCTACCCTCAGCCCCTAGCGGGTCCAGCACTATAAAACGGGTGAAAAACAGCTAATGCCACGTTGACCGGCATTCTGCCAGTCCACATCCATCATTAATCGTGGAAAACAAGTAAAAAAATCTACTCAGGAAATGAACTCATTGATGAGGCTCTTTGACAAAACTTTTAAAATGTAAATCCTGGCCTTAATATACCAAAACAAAAAAACTTTACCAGTAAATCATCTCTCTTCTGTCAATTGTTTAACTTGGAGCCCTGTTAGTTGTAAGCATCACAACTAAACTGAACACTCTTTGAACGCAAAGACTCAATCTTAACAATATTCAGTGCATTGCCATCCTTATCGATGGCATACGTGCATGACATATTTTCAATATGAAAGTCCTCAAAGGAAAGAAAGGAGAAAGGAAATTAGAGAAGACCTTGGCTGTGTCATCCCTGTGATTCAGGTTTTGTAAGTCAAACTTGGACTCTGCCACTCAGCCTCTCCGTGCCTCAGCTGCCATTCGCATAAACAGCAAGCATTGGTGCCTCCCCGTCTGATTGTCACGCTGGCCCGATGGGATACTGAGCATGGACCTTGGGGCTCTGGCCCACCTTTGGTGCTCCATCAATGGGGGTTATCATTATTGTTGCTATTTTGGTGAAAGCAAACTATAATCACAGAAGAAATCGATATATACTGTTATGAGTAAAAGAACTAATATATGAATGTCACTATGCAAAGAATCTGGCTCATAGCAACATATTCAGTAAGGGAGGCTATCAGGGTCTCCAAAATTTAATAGTGCAAACCGGAATTGCTAAAGGAATTTGTGTGTGTGCATTCTCAGGCACGCTGTAAAATCCTATGTGTTCTTTGAGCAGTCCTCAGGACACGTTCTCCTGGTAGCGTTCCCGGGTTGGCCAGATTCCGTTTCAGTGCCTCCGATAAAGGTCGAACGGCCATTTAAGTGGAAGAGCAGAGTTCGCCATGCTGTGCGCCTACATGCCAGGTGGGTAAGTTCTATTCTCAGGACTTTCTTGGCATGCCCTACTTCCCCCATTTGATTGTGGCACCTGGAGTGTTGGGTGGTATGCTTCCTTCTTGTGCGTGCCCCCAGGACCTAGCAGCGTGTTCTGTGTTTAGTCCCGCTCCACGTGACACATATGCCATACAGGCCCAGACACGGCACCCTGAGGGGCTTGGCCCCACTGTGTACTGCTGGAAAACAACTGCAGCTGCCTGGCCAGGTGGAGACCAGCAAGGTGAGTGGAGCGCTGCAGGGAGCGCCAGGGGTGGAGGAAGAAACAAAAGCATGCAATTTAGGCCAGGCTCAGGGACTCACACCCGTAATCCCAGCACTCTGGGAGCCTGAGGCGGAGGATGGCTTCAGCCCAGGAGTTCGAGACCAACCTAGGCAACATGGCAAGACCTCGTCTCTACAAAGAAATAAAAAAATTAGCCAGACGTGGTTCCAGCTACTTGGGA
Source organism: Tarsius wallacei (assembly GCA_963574415.1). NCBI lineage: Eukaryota > Metazoa > Chordata > Mammalia > Primates > Tarsiidae > Tarsius > Tarsius wallacei. The sequence continues at coordinate 13,572 of CAUYQG010194137.1, forward strand.
GACTGAAGCAGAAGGATCACTGAGCCCAGGAGGTTGAGGCTGAGGTAAGCCGTGACTGTGCCCCTGCACTCCAACCTAGGTGACAGACAAAAAAACCCATGCAACTGGAAGGGCAAAGGCAAGCAGTCTGGATGCATTCAATCTTACAGAGCATGGTGAGAGCCACGGGCAACAACTGCTCCCACGCCAAGGATACCCATGAGGATGGTCTCAGCTGGACAACAGAGGTCCAGATGTGACTCTGTCCTAGTCAGCCCACTCTGTGAGGTGTGGTCACTGCATGGGGAGAGAAGAATTTGCCAATAAAGTTGGTACAAAATGGGGGAAGGGTCTTGAGTGCGTCAGCATAGCTCTATCAGAAGTTGTGTGACTTTGGACAGTTAACCTCTCTGAGCGTCTCGGTTTTTGTAACAAACACGAAACACCTCCTGTGTGCCTAGCACTGTTCTTAGCATTTATTATTTCATATCACAATCACCCAAAAGGCAGGTAGTATCATTGTATGAATTTTGTCAATAGGAAAACAGGCACAAAAAGTTGAGAGACTTACTCTTGTTCAAATAACTCAAAAGTGGGGCAGGGAGAATGTGAATCCATAGCATATTCACACTCATTACAGTTCTAAACTCACAAGAGTGATTTGAGAATTAAAGGAGACACTATGCATAAAAGAAAAAAGCAGGGCCTGGCAAACGGCAGTCAATAATAAATGGTAAAAAGTAAAAAGGAAGAAGAAAGATTGGGAAGAGTTGAGTGATTCCGCTTCGGTTGCTGACGAAGGGGTTTGGGGCACAGGGTTTGGCGTGGCTGTGGTTAGAATCTTGACTTGACTTTGACTTTGACTTGACTCGACTTTGACTTTGACTTGACTCAGCTTGACTCATTTGTCGCTGAACAGGTTTTGTGGGGAGCCTTCCGGACCAGACAGCTCTATGCAGGCAGGATGAAACTTCTAGTAGAAGACAATGAGAGGAGGGTCATTCATTCGTTCTAATCCAGTTTCAACGGGCATTGATTCGGGGTTTGCTGCCTGTCGGGCAACAGGCAGGACCTCATCATCTGTTCCTCTCCTGTAATTCTCAAGGCACCCCATATTCGAGTTCCCATCATCCCCAAGCGGCAAAAAGAGAGCCCAGGGCCCAGAGAGCTTAAGGCTTATTCAGAACTCACAGCTGATAAGAGTCCGCATTTGAACTGAGATCCAGTTGACCCAAAACAACTGCCCTCGCTTCCAAGCGCTGGATGACTGCCTGGTTTCCAAGGATTGGGTGACAGCACCCCAAATCGAGGCCTAAGCTGTCTTTGCCTAAGACACCACCCACAGACAGACTCAATCTGATGAAGACAAAATAAATATGCTCGGGGCTGAGCTTTAGAAACGGCCACTTTGAAGCCTTCTCCCCGCAGCCCAGAGGAAAGGCATCGGTGGCTTCAGTAATAAGGTTTCTCCTTGTTCTGCTCCATCAGTGAATCCTATACAGTGACGGGGAGGAAGAGTTCCCAGGAATGTTCCATTCCCTTCTGTGTATCTGCTCTGCTCCAGGAAGGGATGGACTGGTTGGAGAGGTTTTGTGTCACAGCCGCCGTTGGGAATGGTCGTGCCCTGCCCTGCCCCTGCACAAGCAGTCTCTTCAGAAGGTGCGGCCCAAGGCAAGAGTCGAAGGCTGCTTTGCAGAGGACTCCTGATTCCGGCTTCCAGGGAGGTGGAAATGGCTCCTTCCAAGGCAGGGAGTGGATGCGGAGGATCTTTTGGGGGAACATTAAAGCCACAAGGCCTTTGAAGAGATGGACCTTTCAGGGGAAGGCAGTGAAGACCGCAGGACTGATGAAAATGGCCTCCCGCGGAGCCCTTTGGTATGAAGTGGTCTCTGAGTATGAAGGTCTCCGTGTCAGTGGGGGTCCGTGTGGCCCTCAGGAGCACAACCAAAGAGCCTAGGGTGGGTTTGAATATTTGGAAACTAAGAACAAGCACCAGAGGCAAGCAGCCCAATGCTGTTCTCTTCCTCTGGGGTCAGTTCTATGTTCAGAGCCCTCCCAGTCCGGTGAGTGACCTCTAACTATCTCCAGAGAGGCTCAGACTGGAAGGGCAAGTGTCTGACAGAGGCCATGAACCGGTCCCCAGCAGGCCTGGGCTGGCTCCTGTCGCTTCCACACAGCATGCGGGGTTAACGGGAAGGACTCTCCAGGAAGATGAGCATGGCAAGAAGCTGCAGGCCCCCAACGGCACTCAACCCTGCCCCCTTGTCCTCCAGGGCTACAGGCTTCTCAGAGGAGGGCAGGCGTTCCGGCAGTTTTATTTATGTCATTTGGTTTGAAGGCATTTTCCCCAAAATCATTCCTCTCGGCCCATCTTCAGCCACGAACTGGCAGCGCCTACAACACTGGTGCTCTTGAACCCGCTTCCTCATTTTTTCCATTTCCAAATATAAAACAAACCAAAAAGTATTAAAATAATTTGGACTTCAAAGACTCTTCGTAATTCCTAGTGGCCACAATGAAATTAAATAAGAATCAGCCTGGCTTCTTTTTCTCTCTCCCCCTTTCTCTCCCCGCCCTCTCTCCCCTCTCCTCTCCCATTTTTCTCCCTCCTCTAAGGAGAAGAAAATAAAGCAAAGAGAACACAGGGCCCATGCAGCTCCAGGAAATGCTTGCATGAAGCTTATTTACCTTCTAACTAACATTTGTAACCGAGGATTAGCGGAGCAGCCTCTTGTAATTACCCTTCTTGCCCCGTTTGCGGCCGGCTATCTCCGCGAGGCCAGTAAATCTTGAAATTACAGGCTGACCACCCGGGAGAACTGAGACGAGTCAGCCGCATCTCTCAAAGGCGCTGCCCTGGGGTGATTCCTGCCCCCCCTGAGATGACTTGCTGGCCAGGGAGGAGGCCCGCCTGGGAGTGGCTCCCAGACCTCACTGTGGCTGAGAGGTAAATAAAGCCAGGGTGGCCCAGCACGCCCTGCACCGGTCCACCTCCCATCATCCCACCCAGCTCAGACGCCTTCTGGTTAGGGCCCCAGAGATGGACACGAAGACAGAGACAGGAGCTGAGACAGGGGACTAGAAATGCCCTGGAAAGGAGGCTTTTGTCTCTGGAGACACTGTTCCCTTCTGCTGAGGGACAGAACACCCACAGAGGACTTCAAGGGTGGTGTAGCCTGTCGTTGTATGTAAACAGAGAACATGATTGGACTTGAGGTTTAGCTGTCTTTTGATCACAGCCTTAAAGTGTGTGTTAAATGCACCTTTATAGCATCAGCCGATTCTAGACCTCCGGGAAATGTCCAAGTACTTAGAATCGATTAGCAGAAGTTGCCCAGGACGCCATCCTGGGCTGTTTGTGAAGAGATGCTTGGGTCAGCCCTTACCCACACCTTCACAAGGACAAAGACATCATGAGGAATGAGGTTTCCAGTTTTCTCTTTGCAAGTCCCTTAAACAGAGGCCCTTTGGGTTGTTTCCTCCCTCTGTTCTGAAGCCTCACACACCACACTTAAGTACAGTAAGACACAAGCAGGGTTAGGAAATGTTAAAGCCCCTCCCAGTGCCGAGAGCCTATGGCATAAAGCGTTTCGTGCTCTGTGTACTGCCTGTGGCGTCCATGGTGTTGCTTTTGCAGAACACATTTCATTTCACTTTTAAAATTGAACTATAGATATCTATAGAATCTGCTTGACTGTTTTCCACTTTCTTTTTTGGCAGGATGGGGGTCGCCCAGGCTGGAGTGCAGTGAAACGGTCCTAGTTCACTGCAGCCTCCAATTCCTGGGCTCAAGTGATCCATCCTCCCACCTCAGCCTCCAGAGTAGCAGGGACTACAGGCACATGCCGCCATGCCCAGCTAAGTTTTTCATTTTTTTGTAGAGACGGGCTGGTCTCTGCAGCCTGTTGCCCAGGCTAGGCTTGAACAAGCAATCCTCCCACCTTGGTCTTCCAAAGTGCTGGTATAACACAGGTGTGAGCCAGCCAGCACGCCTGGCCAATTGGCTACTTTCTTTATCCATTCTACTATTCACAAAAGCTCAGCAGCATGTGATTTTGCAGTTAATTAGGATAAATAACACATCTGGGTCATGCATTAAAATAATATTTAGCACCTGTCAATGGCTAGCTGTCCAGGTGTTCTGTCTTATCTATGCCATCAGCCCTTCCATGGATCGTCCCAATTTTCCAATTCTCCACATATGTTCCTTTCAGCATCTCCACAAAATACACCATCAGCTCTGGGTGGCCTTATCTCCACTCCCTCCACAACCCCCCAATTCTCTCTCTCTCTCTCTGTGTGTCTCTTTCTGGCTCTCTCTCTGTCTCTGTCTGTCTGTCTGTCTCTCTCTCTCTCTCTCTCTCTCTGTCTCTTTCTGGCTGTCTCTCTGTCTCTGTCTGTCTGTCTGTCTGTCTGTCTCTCTCTCTCTCTCTCTGTCTCTGTCCCTTTCTGCCTCTCTCTCTCTCTCTCTCTCTCTCTCTCTCTCTCTCTGTCTCTGTCTCGCTCTATCTCTCTCTCTCTTTCTCTCTGTCCCCCACCCTGGACCGTAGTGGCACGATCATGGCCCACTGCAGCCTCCGTCTCCTGGGCTCAAGTGATACTCCTGCCTTGACCTCCTTGGTAGCCCCATTAGTCCGCCATGCTGGACTAATTTTTAAAAATTT